>NW_021030550.1:32543-242295 GCF_004153795.1 Camellia sinensis | reverse complement strand
ACATAAAGAAAATGTTTAGAGTTGGTTGGATTCGGCCGGATGTTATGCCGAGTCCATCGTTCTAAGAATTGCCACGTATCAATCCACGATATGTTGATAAGACTTCGTGTGTGTCTACTTCCTTCTTTGAGCCTTCATGATAAGAGGGAGGGGTGGTTTTCCATTACATTTATTCAATTTTGTCCAAACGTGTTCGAAATCATCAAGCTATCAAATTGTGCTTGTTGGTGGTTTCAGACTCGAAATTGCTCTTCTCTTGAGTTTACCATGACAGAGAAGAGCATAAGGGACAAACAGGGTCTAAAAAGGCTCTGTCTGCACTGTTCTCACCTCAGGGCCTAAAATTAGGGTATGACCGGCACTTTTTTGACCCAACTAGGTCTCATTTGGGGCTGGCCGACTCCCAATGTTTGGCAAGCAGTGAGTTATTTTGCAAAAACAGAGGGCAGTGGGCTGAGGGTGAGGTAGAGCAATCTGGGCAAATAGAGCAACTTCTAGACATGTGCTTGCAATCATTGTGCCTCATTGTTACTTGTATTTGTATTATTATCTTATTATTGTAATTATTGTTGATGTTGTAAAGATTAATTGTTGTTGCTAATTACATTGGATATTATTGTCGTGTAATTAGTATTGATATAATATCTTTGTTGTAATAAATTAGATAGTTAGCTTAGTGTCCCTTGAATTTGTAATAAGTAGTTAATTAACTTAGCTAGTTAGTTATTTAATTCATTTATTTGAATTTGTAATAGTTAGTTTAATTCGAACATTTGGACACTCATTCAGACCCTTTTTCATGAGGGCAAATATGTAATAATGGTATATGTCTTTCAATCTCATTTCTTTCTCCCTTTTATTTACCCGCTTATAATTGTAGCATAGAGCATCATATTTACTTAGTATTCCCATGTTTGCATACACTCGTCTCATGTACATTTAGGTTTAGCTTATCATATTAACGAATGTTAATTTCAACTTCATTGTTTGAAAATGTGATTTATCACATGTCTTGAATTGGATCATATACCATGCTCATAGCCGAGCCTATAAAAATTACATAAATGTGTGTGTTGCATTAGTCATATCACATTAGTTAGAATCATGCATTTTTTCTAACCTTTTTGTTTCTTTTCACTTGCCTTGGAGTATGAGTTAAGCACTTATTGCTTTAGCATATCGCATGCGTGTGATTGTTGCCATATCAAAGCATATTTTCCATGAGGTTAAATGCTTAAGTGATATACCTATTTTGAATGCTGGTGGATGGAGGTTAATTGCTTAAATTGGGATGAATTGATTAATGTACATACAAACTCACTTTTACAATTAACGCGCATTCAAACCAATTTTCATACAAACATAAAATTAAAGCGTTCCAATCTCTACAAATTAGGCTATACTTGTGTGCATCAGCAGTAATGTTAGCTAAATAAATCGGAACAAGTATGTATAATGTAAATAAAAATCACATCATGATTAGTAGAGGCCAATCTTTAATCGGGTGAGAGAGTTGCTCAATTCATGACCTTCCCCTCTCATACCTAAATTCCCAAGCCGAGACACTTTGGTGATGACGAATAAGTGGCCTTTGGCACAAGTCATGGGTTTCCTAAATTTCTCAAAAATATTAAGGTGGCAACTTTGTGACCTGGAAAAACAGTCCATTTTTGGCATTTGATTCAAACATCGATTTTCTAAAAGATTTTCCAGATTTGGACTCATTTGTGTTTATCTTTTTCACATTGCACTTGTGAAATCAAATTTTGAACCACGAGAGTCCGAACTATAGGGCTAGTCGTATCCGAAAGGAGCACGAAAAGCAAGCTATAATATGCTATCCATCATAAGCGAGTAAATAAAAGAGAGAAAGAAATTGGGGTTGGAGAGCGAGTTGGAGGCTACATGCACGAAAAGCAAGCCTTGAATTCGGTTCTATGACTGGGGCAAAACTAGCCTCTCCACCTTTTATAGCTACATGAGCTCCACTTCCCAAATGAGGGGAGAGCAAGTTGGAGGCTACTGGAGAGCCTAAGGGGTATGCACAACACCTTTCTATTTTTGCACTCGTACTTTCTGTTCCACATCCGTTCATAACTTGTGCTTTCTACTTTACACTTTCTGTATCTGTTCATGCATTGTGCTTTTTGCTTTGCACTTTCTGTATCTGTGTTTGTTCATGCATTTACGCTTTCTGCTTTGCACTTTCTGTGTCTGTTTATGCATTGACACCACTGCCCTCTCCTTGCAGTTGTGGGTCTATGCTTATTTCCCAGCTCTGGCTCTGAAGCCTATAAAGCAAATACCCCCTGTGGTGCTGTACTTATGATGGCATGACGGTCAGTGCCGGCATCGAAGCCATGATGACACAACCTTTGCCTTCTTCCACCGACACTTCGACACGGTGGTGACTGATGAGGTAACCCAAAACTCACAGTCATTTTTGTTTTACTACTGCTCTGATTCATACTTCGAAAATTGACGGCAACTAACAATCTGTGCATTCTCTGTTAGCAGGTTACATGGTAGCCTTGGGTGACGATACCGGGTAATGTGAGGGACAAGTACGCCGGAGCTTGGGCCATGTCCCGATTTCGAATTTTGCTAGAGGGCCTAGTCTGCCAGGGCCTGGTTTCTGAGTGAGCGGTTTATACGCCAAACCGTAGGCTCGCCCGATCCAGTTGTTTCCATGCTACCTCCAACATCCATGAGGATAGCAGATAGCCTTCCAATTGAGGGATTATCCAATTCATGGTGGGCCCAGATGCTGACTTCTTCAGAGCGAAGGGCAACTACGCGACGTTCATCTAGACACATCTCATACCTCCTTTGACGAGTATTTGTGTGGGTGAGGCAGCAAGTACTCCCGTAGCGGGTGAAGCTGCTCAGGAGGCCAGGGCCGATACTCTTGTAAGCAGATTATCGGTTGGCCAAAGACTCCCATTGTGCTTACATGTTGGTGGCCGACCGAGACAGCCTACCAGATTCCGATCAAGCTGGTAGAGGCAAGGCACAAGTATGTCAAAGCTCGAGGCGCACCTCAGATATGGACCACACTTTACAATTTCCACCCCATACTTTCCATTTCAGGTATTCATTATTCTAGATATTGATCATCCAAATGCACTTTCAAGCACCCACAGAGTATACAGAGAGCCTCCTCGAGCTAGTTGCTTCTCTGATCGGCATGGTGCAGAGAAGAGAGATGCTGCTTGGTCTCCATGGTATTTAGGTAGTTCCCTCTATTTCAGCTTGCATTTCATTACTAACTCTGTTGTGCACCACACTTACTATCATACTCCCACTGATACATTGGCACTTCCACTTTGGTCTTCCTCAAACTGCACTGATACACTGCATTGGCACACTGTACTCATATTGTATCTGGTTTCTACATAACGCTCATCTTACATACTATGCATGTATCTGATACACACACTATAGCTAATATGTTGACAATTGTTTTTTCAGATTCTGAGGGCACCAGTGGCAGCAGCACTAGCACCAGCACTAGCACTAGCAGCACCTCCTTCAGTAGCAGAGAGGAGAGAGAGAGAGAGAGAGAGAGAGAGAGAGAGAACAACAAGCCCTATCACGTGGCCGAGATGTGCGCCACGGTCAAGGCAGGGATAGGGGTACCTGAGGCCGGAGCATCCCTTCGGAGCCCGTTTTGAGTGATAATGATGCCGAGACCAATGACTCCGATGAGGCAGTGAGTTGACATTTTAAGTCATCTGAGAGTGACGATGATGATGCTGACTCGTGGTCCGGGGAGCAGAGATGATGAGACTGGGTTTGGCTCAGAGGCAGGGAGCAAAGATGATGAGACCAGCTCTGGCTCAGTGTCTGATTCTGACAGCAGTGCTAATGGAGACAGTGTCCATGAGTCCCCTCCGAGGAAGAGGACGAAGAGGGCTTCTCGAGCTTGAGATGATCGGCACCGATTTTTGTATTTTTTGCTTAGCTTCTTCTTGTTTGGTAGCTTAGCACATGTATAGCTTCAGATAGGTTTTACCTTTGCTTTTGAAACTTGCACTCCTTTTTGTAAAAACAATATGATCAGAATAAAACCTCACAGTTTTTATGAAAAAGCATTATTATTTTTGCATTATGAGCACCATACTTGCATGAAAATGAAAACAAAATTTGAATTTGAAAATGAACACTTGTATTGGCATGATGTTCTTAACCGGGTAATAAGCCGACCAACAACCAAAATACAAAATACAACTCGACAAGCAAAGCAAAAACAATTCAAACACAGCTATGCACCTGCTAAAACCAAAAGAATCAAAACAAGACCTCAAAACACAAAGATCAAGACAAAACTAGGCTGCCACAACTGCCCAACCCACAAGTGGACGATCGGCCACCACTGGTGGATAGCAGGCTAGAAGAAGTGGACGGCTGGCCACTAATGTGAAAAACCACCAGAATGCTGACAGCTGGCCTCCACTCACAGCCCTATCTTCTACAAAAGGTCCTCTTTCATGATTTGTTCTCTAGAACCTCATTTTAGCTGTTATTTCTTTCACAAATGGACATATTCTTTGCCGATAAGCTCACCAATTGGATAGCCACTTTAGACGGCACGAAAAAGGTAAATTTCTGAGATTTTGGCATAAATTTCATGTCACGGCCCGATGCTAGAACCTAATTACACATGTATTTCGCTTCAGAACACAAGAAATGTGCCCGACTCTTGAAGAATTTCAGGCATTGATGGAAACCCGGTGCGATGAGGAAATCATACCTCAGCCTCGTTTTGGCCATGCCCAAGCTTTGGGACAAATGTACTGGCTCACTTTACATGAAGCTAAATCTTTGGCCCATGACAGAGAGCTAGACATACCCAGCATGATTCATCGATTTTCCGACATCGGTAACAGAGGATACCCTCTCTGGTGAGGTTTTCGGCAACACGCCCTCTGTTTATGTATGCTTGCACATTTCCTTCTTACCCCTAGTTATGGCAGAACCAGCATTCAGTTGATCGAAGTGGCCCAATATCTGAAAGAAGGTAAGAGTTGTATTGGTTCGACACTAGCTAAGACCCTTATGGGCTTAGATACTTTTCATCATTGAGAGACCACCAGATTTGTGGGGAGTCCACTACTTGTTCAGGTACTGTTTCCCACTCTTTCTAATATATGCCTCACAGATCACTCGGCACTCATGCTCTATTTTCTCTCAAAGCCCTTTCTTTACTTTTCTCTCCACGCACATCTCTCTATTATTCAATCTCTCTTATTTTTCATCCCTTCCCAGGTATGGCTTATGGATAAGCTAAAGGTGGTGGACCCTTTCCCCGAGTATTCAGCTCGAGGTTATTTCTTCTGCCAACGACTAGTGGATTTTCCCGAGGGATGGTGGTGCAACTGGATGTGCATGAGGTCTGCAGCTAACATAGCTTGGCGTTGCCCCTAGCTTCATCTGACTGAGATGAGTTACAGCATGACTCGACATCCTGGCATACAGTTGATTAGCCTCACGCATTGTGCATTCTACTTCCCCTTCAGTTCAGACCCCAGTTCGGGCATGATCGTACCTGCCCAAAGGAGGGGGTAGAATACCTAGCTTCATTCCTGATTTATGCTTCACACTTGGCTAGATAACTTGCTGCTTGGAGGATGAGAGAGCTTCTGGCCCTTACCCCTAGTTTCAGTTATGCCCTTTTTGGCGAGTGTTTGGCTTAGCTCAAGGATGAGGCACAAGCCAGACCCACTTTGGCTACAAAAGCTTCCACAAGCACAGGCAGAGCACGCAGGAGCACCTGACTCGCCTATGCCCCTAGTTTATTGCTTTAAACTTTCTTTTCAGGTTTTATGATGTAAAAGCAACTTTGATTTATATCGGAGATTTGGAGAGCTTTATGTTGAAATCAATGGAATTAAAGTTGTGAGTACTAAAAATTTTCTTTTTGGTCCAAAAAATGGTTTAAGTTGTAAAAGGTAAAATTTTGAACAAAATCAACTTTTGTTAAAACTTTCCAAAACCATTTTCGAAAATGATCACCACTTGACACGCACAGAATCAATCCTCAAGATGTACAACCCCGAATCAAAAGATCATAACTGCCCCTGATTATATACCATTACTGCTTTGCATCATAACTAGGTTTTCCTCACGGAATGAAGATCACAACCAAACTTTCAGATAATGGACAAAGATGACCTGATCAGAAAAATGGACAGGACAGTTGAGTTGGAGATGGTTACGGCCGAACTTCAAGATGAAATTGCCTACGTATCCCAAAGATGGGAATCAGGCCTTATGTAGTTCGGTTCAGGTTCACTCTGGTATTAACTCTCTCCTTTTGTGCTCTAACTTTTGCCAAAATCGCCCTTTAGGGTTTTCAACCTTGCAAGCTTAGTTTTTCTTTGTTTCTAATTTTTCATGCTCTAACTTTTGCCTACGTCGCCCTTTGGGGTTTTTAGCCTAGCGAGCCTCTCAAGAATAGTATTTCTTCAACTTGCCCATGTTGATTGGCTGTAAAAATTCCAGGCCATCTAAGTCCATGAGAATAACTGCCCCTCATGACCAGATAGCTTTGATGATGTAAGAACCAATCCAATTGGGTCTGAACTTGCCCCTAGGGTCATAGATGGGAGCTCGGTTGTCTTTCAGCACCATGTCCCCCTCCTTGAGATTCCGGGACTTAACTTTCATGTTAAAAGCCCTGGCAATTCTGCGCTGGTAACCCTAAACATGAAACAATGCTTTTAGCCTCCTCTCATCAAACAGCATTAACTCCTCTTATACTCTGTTGCCAGTCCACTTCCGCTATCTGACACTCAGCCATAACTCGCAGCGATGGGACTTCAATTTCAATCAGTAGAACAACCTCTATCCCGTAGACGAGAGAATAAGGGGTCGCCTCTGCAGATGTTCGGATCGAAGTTCTGTAGCCCTAGAGCGCGAATGGCAATTTATCTGGCCAATCCTTGTAGGTCTCAACTCTCTTCTACAAGATGTTCTTGATATTTTATTGGCGGCTTCAATAGCTCCATTAGTTTGTGGCCTGTATGTGGATGACTTATGAAAAGCCACATTGTACTTGTCCAACAAGTCTATCACCTCTTTCTTTAAGTGAGAGCCATTATCTGATATGATCTTATTCGGGACTCTATACCGGCAAATGATATTGTTTCTGATGAACTTGGCCACATGCGATGCCTTCAACACTACATAGGATTAAGCTTCCACCCACTTTGTAAAATAATCAATCGCCACCAAGATATATTCATGTCTATTTGACCCTTTTGGCGTGACTGATAACGTCGATTCCCCAGACTGAGAAAGGCTATGGTGAAGTCATGTTTTACAGTTTTGACGACAAAATATTCATGCGATTGGCATGAATTTGACATTTGTGGCATCGCTACATAAAACCAATACAATCCTCCTCCATGGTGGACCAGTAGTAACCTTGCCTGAGAATCTTCTAGGCTAACATCACAACATTCATATGTGCCCCGCATTCTTTGCCATGGATGGCCTCTATAAGGTGCTTCAATTCTTCTTCCTCCACACATAACATATTCATTTTCAAATGACCTCTTTTATACAGCTTACCACCACAGATGATAAATTGGACGACCATATGTCATATTCCCTGTTTTTCCTTGGCATTTGCCCTAGGTGGATATGTTTCCTTTTCCAAGAAGTTCTAAATATCGTAATACCAAGGGTTTTTGTCTGGCACTTCATCTATCACGGTAATAGTTTCGTAAGCCAGTGTGTATTTCTGTTCAATGATAATCGGATGCATCCGGACTCCAAATGGGATGTCTAGCATAGAAGATAGAGTTGCTGAAGCATTAGTGAACCTGTTATTCTCTTTCAGTAGATGCGTGAAAGTCAGCTTTTCAAATCGTAGAATCAGAATATCTAAGGTATGATGGTAAACATTTATCTTCTCTTCTTTGACTTTCCAGTCTCTGTTTGCTTGAGAAACAACTAAGTTCGAGTCCCCGATGACATCCAATCTTATTGCCCCTAGTTCTAGGGCGGCTTCTAAACCAGCAATACACGCTTCATATTCTACTTCGTTGTTGGACACCTTGAACCGGAGTTTGAAGGCTAAAGGTATATAGGAGTCATTGGGTGCTATCAGCAACACATGTATCCCATAACCATATTGATTGGATGCTCAATCAAAGTACATCGTCCAAGTTTCCTCTTCAACTTGCAGAATGTCTTCATCTAGGAACAAGTATTCCACTGCCTCATCTCCTTCTATCGGGTGATCTGCCAGGAACTCGGCTACAACTCTTTCTTTAACCGACTTGTGGGTGACATATTTGAGATCAAATTCGGAGAGAAGGAGCAACCAATGAGCCAGCCTACCCGTAAGCACTGGTTTCTCAAACAGATATTTGATGGGATCTAATCTCGAAACTAGGATTACAAAGTGAGTTAACAAGTAGTGCCTCAACTTCCTGGTAGCCTATACCAAGGCTAGGCAAGCTTTCTCTAACGGAGTATAGCGGGTCTCGTAATCTAGCATTTTCTTGCTCAAGTAGTAGATAGCTTTCTCCACCCTATCTTCAGATTCCTGAGCGAGCATGCATCCCATGGTCGTGTCTATTACTGACAGGTACAGAATCAAAGGCTTCCCCGGCTCCAACAACGACAACACAAGCAGATTCTATAGATACTGCTTAACCTGTTCAAAGGCAAACTGACAGTGATAATCCCATCAAAATTTATTTCCTTTCTTCAAGAGACTAAATAGTGGTTCACAAATCAAGGTCAATTTAGAAATAAATTATCTTATGAATTGCACTTTACCCAGAAAGCCTCGCACATTCTTTTCAGTCCTCAGTGGTGGCATTTCTAGGATGGCCTCAATTTTGGAAGGATCTACTTCAATGCCCCTCTGTGTGATCAAAAAGCCCAGCATTTTTCTTGTTGTTACGCCGAAGGTGCATTTCTACAGGTTTAACCTCAATTTGTATTCCCTAATCAGTTGAAAGAATTTCTTCAAGCTGGTGTAATGGCCCTCTCTTTCTTTGGACTTGACAATCATGGCGTCCACGTACACCTCGACCTCTTTGTGGATCATGTCATGTAGAATGGTGGTCGCAGCCCTCTAATAGGTAGCTCCAGCATTTTTCAAACCAAACGGCATAACCCGGTAGCAGTAGGTACCCTACGGCGTAGAGAATGTAGTTTTCTCTCTGTCCTCGGGCGCCATCAGAATCTTGTTGTACCTAAAAAATCCATCCATAAATTAAAACAATACATGGCCCGCAGTAAAGTCCACTAACTCATCAATATGCGGCAGAGGAAAGTCATCCTTCAAATTAGCTCTATTCAAGTCCCGGAAGGCTACACACACCCAGATTCTACCATCCTTCTTCGGCACTTGGACGATGTTGGCCAACCAAGTCGGATACTCAGATACTAACAAGAAACCTGCCTCGATCTGCTTGGTGACCTCTTCCTTGATTTTCAACGCCCAATTCGGATGAATTCTGCGCAGCTTCTACTTAACTAGTCGGGCCTCAGGGTCAAGAGGGATCCAATATTGTACAATCTCAGGATTGATTCCAAGCATGTCTTCATAGGACCATGTGAAAACATCTTTGAAATCTTTTAACAAAGCAATTAAATGCTCACGCTCCTCCAAAGACAACGTGGACCCGATCTGAACCAGGCACGGATCCTTCTCAGTACCCACATTAATGGCAATGATTTTATCGGCACAGGGCTTTGCAAACCTCCCATCCTCTCGATTAATCAAGTTTTTCAAAGCTAGGAGAATTTCTTCCCCTTTGTTTTCATTAAAATTCTGAAAATTTTGGTCAATACAATAAACCAACGGTACATAAAAGTACAAAGAAACTGCAGAGTTCTCATTCAAAAGGTCTAGATCTTCTGATACAAACTCAAAAGAAAAGCTGAATGAAGACCTAGACAGGACTTTGGTGTCTGGGTTACCACCCTTAAAAATACCAAACTCAAACTCAGAAGAACTTGAATCTGATCCCGACCTCACAAACTCAATGGAATCAGACTCTAGATCATCACCTAATTCAGAATTGGACAAATAGCCTTCTGTAGACACCGCATTTTTGACCGTCCTCAAGACTTAGACGTCATCGCTCGTGCACTCGATGATTGTGTGTTTGTGTTCATTATGAGTGCTCGAAGTCCTCGGCGGAATGCGCTGTCTTTGAGCCTTTGAACCTTGTTCTTTATGTGCCTTGTTTTGGACCAAAACTTGGTGTCTGGACCTCTTGGTGACCTTGTCGGCCACCATCCAAGGCTGTCGGCAATGGGGTGTTTCTATCGGCCACCAGTGCCTTTTTCCAGATATTTATTGACAGTTGTGCCAACTGTTGCATACTGAGCTACATCTCCATACACGTGTATGGTGAGATGTTTCTAAGCTCAAGGGGTGATTTTTCTATATATAGGGGGGTTCCTCCCCCATTTTGGAATGTTAGAAAATTAGAGCAAAAATATCTCTCTCTAGAATTCTCCCTCTCTCTCTCTTGATATTTTGTACACATTTGCTCATAAGTCCTTAGCTTTTGCATATCAACCCTTAACCAAATACTCTCACCTTTGGGCTGAGATTACTTGGAGTCTTGTTTGAGCTCTAGAAGGTGGTTTGAGCTTGGATTGTTGGCTATTTTGTGTTTTGCTTCAGAGGTATAGTACTTACCTTGTTTAAGTTTATTTTGTATCTTTGTTTTGCCATCTTTTCCAACTATTTTTGGGCTGATTTTGAACTGTCAAAAACTCTTTTTTTGTAACTTAAAAGTGTTGGTTTGAGGTCTCTTTGAGTTAGGGGGTGGTCCACCCTTCTTGCTCCTTTGTTTGTTAAGCTTTTGTACCTTTTTTCATCACTTTCAAATCAACTTTTTGGGGCCTTTTAACTATTGAATTTCAGATGTTTTTCAGTGGTAAAAACCTTGTTTTGAAGTCCAAATTTGGAGGGGTTAGCCTTCCCTCCTTATGTCTTGTTTGCATGCCTAGATAGCTTCACATGTTAGCATGTTTTTGCCTCTGAAATAACCTGTTTTGGCTCTGTTTTGGGCTGGTTAGTTCAGTTGAGGCTTGTCTTGCATAGTTATAGTGTTAATTCCTTCACTAGCTTGGTGTTTTAATGCTTCAATCTATCATTGTTTTGAGTTAATAGCATATTTTAGTGTTGTTTTACACTTCATTTCAGCACTTAAAATCTTTGCAATCTCCCTTCATTCTTAACTCTTTTATTTGCATTGAAAATGGCTTTAAACCTCTTGTTTGCATAAGTGTGAAATGGAGGTGTTGCACCTAATGGTTTAATCCCTTAGGGCGTTCATTACCAATGGTGTAATGCCTCTTTCATGCCCAAAGCAACTTATTGTTTGATCCATCTTTCCATTAGAGGACACTCACTAATGGACAAATCAATTAAAGAATGGTTTTGGTAATTAAAATGAGTAAACAAAATTGGACAAGTAAAAGAGGCAAGATAAACATCTTTCGTGTTGCATTGCATGTGTTTGAATTGGACGGTAATTCTAACATAAGGAAAATAGGACATTTCATACTCAAAAGTGATGAAATGTGCCACTTTCCTTGGTCACCATCACCCTTGATCATGCATGATAGGGTGGTGGTCTTTTTGAGTCTTGTTTTGCACTTATTAAACTTGTACAAACTTGGTTCTTTAGCCATCATGCATGGAAATTACTTGATTGGTGGTTTGAGGGCCAAGAGTTTCACTCATTTGAGCTTGTTTGATGATAAGGAGTGTAAACAGTACACACAAACCTGTGAGAATACATTGTTTTTCTCTATCTGCTCTTTGTTACAGCAAAAAGAGGAGTTCATGTCATCAGTGGTCGAACAGCCACCACCAGCAGCTGACCAGCCACCATTGGTTGCTGATAGGCCACCTATCGGCTACCAATGAAATTTACACAATGTGTTCTTGAGGTGGAGCAAAGGTATTCTGGAAGTTGGCAACTTTTTTTGGTGTTCAAATGTGCAAATAGAGGCTCACAGCAGCAAAACAGTTGCTTTTGGGGTGAAGAAACCGAGCATGCATGCATCCCTCGTTTCCTAAGGCCATTTAGTTAACTTGTCTAGTTAATTAGTTGATTAATTCGTGTTGTAATTAATTCACTTAATTGCTTTGTAATTAGTTAGTTAAGTTTTTAGCTAATTAATTTGATTTGTAATATTTAATTAGCTTAGAATAGTTAGTTTAAATTGTGTTGTAATAGTTAGCTTAATTAGCGTAGCTAGTTAGTTAGCTTATTTACTCGAACCCTCCTTCGCGAGGGCATAATGTTGTAATAAGTGTGTGTGCGTGTGTGTATGTCTTCCATCCCCTCGTCTTTCCCTCTTTTATTTAATCACTTTTGATGGTTAGATTAGGGACATTTTCAATTAGCATACCTTATACTTGCATGTTTGCATCCATTCATTTGTCTTGCATGCACCGAGGCTCGGCGCATCATTCAAACTGCATTGCACTTTCAATACTTCTTTGGATACGTGTTTAGTCACATGTTGTTCAAATCAATTCATATGCCATATTAGTAGTCGAGCCTATTAATTGCATATTGCATGTGTTGCATTAGACATCTTGTATAGTTAGGATCATCCATCTTTCTAAGTAGTTTTTATTTTGGCTTGGCGTACTTGATGAGTTTTATGCTTTAGCATACTTGCATGAGTGTGAATGTTGCCATGATTAGCATGCTTGCCATGAGGCTATGTGCTTAAATGCTGCATGAATGCCTACGAATGAAGGCTTGTTGTTTGAATTAGAATAATTCAACGAATGTGCATTTTAAGCCCACTTTGTTGTGGCAAATCATGTTTTAAGCCCACTATGTTTGGTGGCAAATCTGCGTCTTTAAGCCCACTTGAGGGTGGCAAATTCAAACCATTTTCGAAAACAAACATAAGTTGAATTGTTCCAAGTCTTGTGACTAGTCTATACTTGATTGTGCATGTCACATAGTAAAGCTAGCTTAATAACCGGAATAAGAATGCATAATGTTTATAAAATATCATATCATGATTAGTAGAGACCAATCTTTGATCGGGCGAACAGGGGGTGCTCATTTCATGACCTTCTCCTCTCGTACCTAAGTTCATGAGCCGAGACAACTTTGGTGATGATGGACACGTGGCCTTTGGCACGAGTCAGTGTTTCTTAAATTTTTCCAAAAATAAAATATTTAGGTGGCGACTCTGTATCTGGGAAAGTAGTTCAATTTTGGCATTATTTGATTTAAAATCGATTTTCCAAAAAGGTTTGCTGGATTTGGACTCTTTAGTGATTATCAGTTTCACATTGCACTTGTGAGACTAGATTCTGAACCGCAGGAGTCCGAACTGTGAGGCCTTCTTCTCAAACCCTTTCCGAAAGGTGGGGCGTGGAAAAAGGTGAGCCCACGCCTTCCTCCAACTGCCAAATAAGAGATAGTGCCCCTAATGCATCTAAAATGCCACTGGTTAGGTTCACACCCGGTTCTTCCCCGATCATGGAGACAGTAAGGTTATCCCTCAAGTTCTCTAGGTCGGCCGTAGGATCTGTCAGGAGACTAGCCAGTGCTGCCCCTACTCCAAGTTTGCTGCCATCTGAGTCACCTTCCATGCTCTGTTCAGCTTTGATGTGTGGTTCAGCCCTTTCCTTATCATCACTGTCTTGCGACTGTAGATCAAAGAAGATCTCGAACCTAGGGACACGCTGCTTCGAGTAATTCACCCAAGGCTTGGGAAAGCCACAAAAAGGGAAGTCTTCTCTCTACTGAACAAAGCGGCCATTCAAGGTCCCCTGGATTGGCCTGTGGATGAGTTCATACCGTTTCTCGGCTTGCTTGGCCTTGGCTCTACCTTTCATCTTCTCTCTTTCTGATCCAATCCTCTTTGGTGGGCACATAGCCCAGTCCAAAGGCATGTGGGTTGTGTGGCACATCTATCAGTGTTGCAACACCTTTCCGACCACTCTTTTCGAGTCCCATTCCTGGAACATGTTGCAGTTTGTTCATGAAATAGATGGATTGTGCGAGAAGGACAGACAGTAATGGCCGAACTGGTATCTACAAACACCATCGGCACCCATTTCTCATTGCATTCGACAGATATGTACAATGATTTGTTGTGGGCTGAGCCTTTTGGCGATAATTCTTTGTCAAAGAAGGTCAGGGTTGGCCTGGTGGCACCACTTGGAAAAACCAAACCCACCACCTACTCGGGTGTGGTGTTGTGGACGCGCTCTCGGGAACTCTCCGAACATTCACGCGCGCCTGAGGAGGCGGGACACGAATCCTCGTTTTGTTCTCTAAGCTACCACAGTTCGGACTCAATGTCACGGTTCTGAATCTAATCTCACAATGTCCGATGTGAGACTGATAAATCACCAAAGAGTCCAAATCCGGCAAATCGTTTTGGAAAACTGATTTTTAATAAAGAAGTGCCAAACATGGACAGCTTTGCCAGATACAGAGTCGCCACCTAAATATTTTATTTTAGGAAAATTTAGGAAACCCTGATTCGTGCCTAAGGCCATGTATCCGTCATTACCAAAGTTGCCTCGGCTCAGGAACTTGGGTACGAGAAGGAAAGGTCATTTAATGAGCACTCCCGCTCGCCCGATCAAAGATCGACCTGTACTAAGCATGATATCTTGTTTTTGAAAACACATGTGTTCTTATTCTGATTAATTAGCTAATCTTACTACGTGATGCACACAGCAAACAAGTATAGACTAGATCGCCTAATTTGGAACAAAACATTGCATGTTCGTTTGAAAACGGTTTGAAGTTTGCTACTCGCAAGTAGGCTAAAATGCGGATTTGATGAATTGTTCCAATTCAAGTAATCCAACCTTCACCCACAGGCATTCAGGCAGTTATATCACATAAGCAGTTAGCCTCATGGCAAGCATGCTTTCATGGCAACATTAACACACATGCGGTATGCTAAAGCGTAAACACTCACAGTGTACTCCGAGCCAAAACAAAGAACTTGTTAGAAATCATGTATGATCCTAGTTCATGTTAAGATGGTTAATGCAACACATGCGACAATGCAACTAAAATAGGCTCGGGTATCTAGAATGTCATGTGAAATGCTACTTGGTACATGTATTCAAATAAATGTATTGAAAATACATTGCAGTTAGTATGATGCGTCGAACCCAGTGCATGCAAGACAGATGAATGGATGCACACATGCGAACATAAGGTGTGCTAAATGAAGTATGCCCTAAAACTAACCATCGTAAGCGGTTTAAGTAAAAGGGAGAAAGAAATAGAGGTTGGAAGTCATGCATCACACACACGCACACTTATTACAACACTTGGTTCTCTCGAGGGAGAGACCAAATAAGAAGCTAACTAGCTAATCTAAGTTAATTAAACTAATTATTACATAATAAATTAATTAACTAATCATAATTAACTAATTATTACAAAATGAATTTAAATAGCTAAATGCATTAACTAATTATAGGGTACAAACCAAAGCAAAAGCTAGCTATTTAAGCATGGCAGCTAAGGAAAGTAGTAAAACAAGAGGTTTTAGGAGGGAGAAGGCTGGATGCATGCTCGGTCACCTTGTTCGGAAATCCAATGCGATGCCCTGATTTGCCTCTGTTTTCATCTGTCCTCAGAAACTTGTACCAAGCTCCAGAAAGCTGAAACTCCACGTAGGGAAACCTGTGGGAGGGTGGCCGACCACTTTTGGTATCTCCAGACACCTGCTGACCAATTTTGGTTGTTGAAAAACCAGAAAAGTGGTCGGCCATCTAGTTTTTCTGGCTGGCCAGCCAGTTGTTGCTGCTGAACTGCAATTTGCTGCAATAGAGAGCAAGAAAGGACATGGCAATGTATTAGCACGATATGTGTGCACAACCACCCTCCCTATCATGTCATGAACTCAAGGGAGTGTGGTTCTCGACCCTCGGGCCACCAATCGCGCATTTCAATGCATGATGGCTGAGAGGTGTAGTTGCACAATTCAATGTAAAATGAATGCACAAGTAAACACATAAAGCCTAAAACTCTATCATGTATGATCAAGAGCGTCAGGGACCAGGAAT
Source organism: Camellia sinensis (assembly GCF_004153795.1). Lineage (NCBI taxonomy): Eukaryota > Viridiplantae > Streptophyta > Magnoliopsida > Ericales > Theaceae > Camellia > Camellia sinensis. The sequence continues at coordinate 226,235 of NW_021030550.1, read as the reverse complement.
TAAGGAATGTTTCATCACTTTAAGTATGAAACGTCCCTCATTTCTCGTGTTTGGACTAACACCTATTCCAAACACAATGCAACACATAACATGGCATGCACAATGCTACTACATGGCATACACAATGCAAGGGACAGGCATGCAACAACATGCAATACAACATGATCAAACTACCAATGCAAATGGCATGCAAACAATGCTAACACAGGCATGCACAATGCAATGCTACAAGGACAACTTAGCAATGTTAGGGACATGCATACTCAATGCAAGGAACAACTTGGCATACGCAATGCAAATAACCACATGGCATGCACAATGCAATGTAAGATGGCATACCTAATGCAATGAAACAATATGGCATACTCAATGCAATATTCATGGCATAATCAATGGACTTAAACCAACAGGGGTAGACCTCAGTCATGTCCAAATTAGTGGCCATTGGTGATGAAATTAAGGCACAAAAGGCAAGGTATGCATGTACAATGCAATGGCCTATCAAAGAGGCCTAAGAGCACAACTCTCAAGAGTGCTCAAAGACTGACAAATGTGCAAGTGTGACAACACTAAGTGCACTGAAATGAGGTAAGAAATGATTCCAAATCATTCAAACAAAGCAAGTAAAGCATGCAATGGTCCTAAAGCATGAAAGCTAACAAGGAGGATTACTCAATGGACATGCAATACATGGCACAAATGCATGAACCAACCATGGACAGAGCTTCATTAGGTCAAAACAAGGACCTAAACATGCTGAGATGAGGGCTCAAATACTAGGCATGCAAGCATACAAGCTAAGCCATAAATTAGGCAACAAATGCACAACACTCAAAGGCACTTAAAGCATGATTGAGGTAGGAACATGGCAATGCTAAATGCTTTGAAATGTCATGTTAAGTGATGCCAAGTCATGTACACAACACAAATGAAGCATGCAATGGTGCTCAAAGCTTGAGGCGAGCAAGAGCATTTGTACTACAAGTATACAAAACATGAAGCATGTGACCAAGGCAACCCAAAACAGTCCTAGAACATGTTAAAATGATACTAAAACACATATAGAAGGAAGCCAAAACAAGCTATCATGAAGGGCATAAGGCATGATGCATACAAGGCAAATAAGGTGGATTACACTACACCTATTAAGACCAAGCATGGGATGACTTAAGCAACAAAAATCAAAGTTATATCATGGCATAATAACCCCAAAAACACATCGAAATGATAGCTCGCAAGCTTAGGCATGAAGGCATACGCAATGATTAATGTTATGGCATAAAGGGAAAAACCCTCCAACACATTGAATGAGTGACAAATGTGGATGCATGGCCATGAAACATGGACTGAAATTACATAATACATGATGCCAAATCATTAAAATAGTCCAAGTAATGCATGCTAGTGGACTCAATACATAAAGCTAACAAGCTAGATTGAACCAAGGCTATACAAAGCAAGTCATGCATGACCAAAACAACACAAATCAGACCTTAAACATACTAAAACATGAACAAAGTCCTCTCAGAGCTAAACCAAAAGCATGCTAAAATAACATGTCAAAGCACGATGCATGTTAGGCTATTTCATGGAAATGCACTACAAGTGCATGGAGCATACAAAGGCTAACCGAACCAAACCCTAACAAAGGTATGACATGGTAAAACAACACCAAATACATGCTGAAATGGAAAGAAAACAAGCTAGAATGACATGTTATTTCATGAAGCACATAAAGCTAGTTTGTGTGATTTACACTACGAGTGTATTAACCATGCATGGAGTGACCAAACCAAGCAAAAACAGTGGTATGCCTCAACAAAATAACCACAAATACAAGCTAAGATATGGCCAACATAAGCTTAACAAAGGTGCTCAAATATGAGGCATGTGAAGTAAGTAAACACAATACACAGAGAGGGGACCCTCTCCTATTTAAGACACCAAAACCACCTTTCCACCACTGAAAATCCTCTGGATTTCAATGGTAGAAAGGTCATGCAAAGGCTTCAACAATAACCTAAAGGGATGGCTCAAAATAAGGCCTAACAAGGCCTAAGAAGGGGGTAAATCACCCCAAACGAAAAAGTGATCTTAAATAACTATTTTAAGCATGCAAAAATAGTACTTTTTCTAGTTAAGAGTTAAACTTAAAAATGTATGCAAGAAGGGCTAAAAGCTTAAGCAAGAAAGCGGGATTTAAAGGTCAAATTCTCACCCTTGAAGACCTCCTTTACAACTGCAACTCCAGCAAGTTCTTTGAGCTTAAACCAGTCCAAGAACACCAAAAACAACCCCTTAGCACCTCATCAACCAAAGGAAGGTGTTTGAGTGTGTGTTTGTGTGTTAAACTAAGACAAAACAACACTTTAAGGCACAAAAATGAAGCAAAGAAGGAAGTATAGATACAAGACTATATCTAACTCTCAACCCTCAAATTTCTGAACCTGGAGGAGGAAGGAGGAGCCTCCCTCTTATAGAAACTAAAAGGCAAAGCTTCTTGGAGAAGCTAAGCTTCAAACAAATCCCTCCATACACGTGTATGGAGGATAGCCCAAATGTCCTCCATCTGAGCTGGAGAAAAATATCTCCAAAAAGGTGTCAAAAAGTAGCCGACCACTTGAAGTGGTCGGCCTACTACTTAAAGTGGTCGGCCGACCACTTCAAGTGGTCTTCCAAGACACAAACAGGTCGGCCATGGTGGGAGAGAGTCCAGGGCATGAAAGAAAGCTAGTGGTGTGGTGGCCGACCAGAAAATGTGGCCCAAAGACCAAGCAAGCCAGTTATCCGACCAGAAAACTAGCTGGTAGAAGGAAAAGTGGTCTCCCACCCTTATACCACCTTCCAAACAAGGAAAACAAGGTTTGTACCAAAAACAAACCAAAACGGATGCAAAACGAGAGATCGGGAGGCAAAGCACGCGGCCGAAAGCCTCGAAAACTAGTCTACGGGTATCAAAAGTGGTATGACACCACAAAAGTGGTCTCCCGGACCACAGTGTTCCTCTAGAAGAGATAACAAGCTGTGGTTCAAAAACCACGCCAAACGGAGAACGTTAAGTGGACCCGAGACAAGGCGCGCGGCCAAAGGCTCCAAAAATCAGAAACTAGTCTCCAAACGGGAAAAGTGGCCTACGACCACAAAAAGTGGTCTACGAGCACAAAGAGATGGTCTACAAGACCTCTCCCTCCCTCCGGGAAGAGAGAACAAGATTCGGTCTACAAACCGAGCCAAAGCACAAAGAGTTCAGAGGCCCGGAGGCAAGGCTCTCACCCAAAACTCCGGAGCCTCTAAACAAGCACAACATGCACCATCACCGAGCGCTTAATCAATGACATCTGAGTCTTAAGGTCGGTCAAAAATGGGGTGTCTACAGTTGCCCCTCTTGACAGAACTCGAAAGTCATAAGTGGCGGGAGTGAATGTCAAAGCCCAGAGATGACCCATTTTTGACAAGGCCGAAGACTTAGACAAACATGCAAGATAACAAAGAGATGCGCCCGCAGGCTGGGGCAAGATGCAAATGACATGCACAAAGCCGAACATAACTCATGATCATGCAAAGAAAGCTGTAACGAAGCAAATATACACAATACATGCAACAGTTTTAAGCAGGCAAATACAAATCAAACTATATTATATGCAGAAAGGATGTAAGAGAATTATACAATTCTCACTATGTCTCACATGGAGTAGATACAATACTGTCCAGTTCGTCTGGTTACGCCAGCTTCAAATGAACCGTACATACAATATCGTGCCTGCAAAAGAAAGAAACTCAATAGGTACAATATCGTTAGAAACATGCATAGCAATGCAAGTGAAAAGTGCGTGACAACGCAAGTGGAGGGGTGCATGACAATGCAACCTAAGTGTGACGCATAACAATGCGGAAGGGATGCAAGACAATGCAACCTAAGTGTGACGCATAACAATGCGAAAGGGATGCAAAACAATGCAACCTAGGTATAACGCATAACAATACGGAAGGGATGCAAGACAATGCAACCTAAGTGTGACACATAACAATGCGGAAGGGATGCAAAACAATGCAACCAAAGTGTGACGCATAACAATGCGAATAAAACAAGCATAACAATGCAGGTGAAGTGTACAAAACAACGCAATGCACTAATAAGTGCAGATAAGGTGCGCAAGATAGCGCAAATGATACTATGTAATGCACAAAACAGTGCGATGCGCTAAACAGCGCGAGTGCACAAAACAGGGGGATGAAATGCATGCACAATGCAAGTAATGGACACAGCGCAAAATAGCGCGATGTGCAAAATAGCACGATAAAATGCATGCACAATGCAAGTAATGGACACAGCGTAAAATAGCGCGATGCGCAAAATAGCGCGATAAAATGCATGCACAATGCAAGTAATGGACACAGTACAAAATAGCGCGATAAAAAATTGTACAGTAGATGCAAAGGGGATGTATTCCAACCACACTGGAATGAAAAGAAAAGGAAAAACAAATCCCAAAACAACCAATCAGGAGCGTGGTCAACGTAGCCTGAGACAAATTCCAAACACACTGAAATCGTGTAAGCAAAGGGACACTCAAACCATACTGAAATCGTGAAAATAGGTCAAAAAAATCTGAGCTGGAGAAAAATATCTCCAAAAAGGTGTCAAAAAGTAGCCGACCACTTGAAGTGGTCGGCCTACTACTTAAAGTGGTCTAACCACGCTGAAATCGTGAGAAGAGGTCAACAAATTCCAAACATGCTGAAATCGTGTGAGGAAGAACCAAACTCTAACCATGCTGAAATCGTGAGAAAAGGTCAACAAATTCCAAACACGCTGAAATCGTGTGAGGAAGAACCAAACTCTAACCATGCTGAAATCGTAAGAAAAGGTCAACAAATTCCAAACACGATGAAATCGTGTGAGGAAGAACCAAACACTAACCACGCTGAAATCGTGAGAAGAGGTCAACAAATTCCAAACACGCTGAAATCGTGTGAGGAAGAACCAAACTCTAACTACACAGAAATCGTGAGAAGAGGTCAACAAATTCCAAATACACTCGAATCGTGTAAGGAAGAACCAAACTCTAACCACACTGAAATCGTGAGAAGAGGTCAACAAATTCCAAACACGCTGAAATCGTGTGAGGAAGAACCAAACTCTAACCACACTGAAATCGTGAAAAGAGGTCAACAAATTCCAAACACGCTGAAATCGTGTGAGGAAGAACCAAACTCTAACACACTGAAATCGTGAGAAGAGGTCAACAAATTCCAAACACGCTAAAATTGTGTGAGGAAGAACCAAACTCTAACCATGCTGAAATCGTGAGAAGAGGTCAACAAATTCCAAACACGCTGAAATCGTGTGAGGAAGAACCAAACTCTAACCATGCTGAAATCGTGAGAAGAGGTCAACAAATTCCAAATACGCTGAAATCGTGTGAGGAAGAACCAAACTCTAACCACGCTGAAATCGTGAGAAAAGGTCAATAAATTCCAAGCACGCTGAAATCGTGTGAGGAAGAACCAAACTCTAACCACGCTGAAATCGTGAGAAGAGGTCAACAAATTCCAAACATGCTGAAATCGTGTGAGGAAGAACCAAACTCTAACCACGCTGAAATCCTGAGAAGAGGTCAACAAATTCCAAACATGCTGAAATTGTGTGAGGAAGAACCAAACTCTAACCACACTGAAATCGTGAGAAAAGGTCAACAAATTCCAAACACGCTGAAATCGTGTGAAGAAGAACCAAACTCTAACCACGCTGAAATCGTGAGAAGAGGTCAACAAATTCCAAATACGTTGAAATCGTGTGTGGAAGAACCAAACTCTAACCACGCTGAAATTATGAGAAGAGGTCAACAAATTCCAAACACGCTAAAATCGTGTGAGGAAAGAACCAAACTCTAACCACGCTGAAATCCTGAGAAGAGGTCAACAAATTCCAAACACGCTAAAATCGTGTGAGGAAAGAACCAAACTCTAACCACGCTGAAATCCTGAGAAGAGGTCAACAAATTCCAAACATGCTGAAATCGTGTGAGGAAGAACCAAACTCTAACTACACAGAAATCGTGAGAAGAGGTCAACAAATTCCAAACATGCTGAAATCGTGTGAGGAAGAACCAAACTCTAACTACACAGAAATCGTGAGAAGAGGTCAACAAATTCCAAACATGCTGAAATCGTGTGAGGAAGAACCAAACTCTAACTACACAGAAATCGTGAGAAGAGGTCAACAAATTCCAAACACGCTAAAATTGTGTGAGGAAGAACCAAACTCTAACCACACTGAAATCGTGAGAAGAGGTCAATAAATTCTAAACACGCTGAAATCGTGTGAGGAAGAACCAAACTCTAACCACGCTGAAATCGTGAGAAGAGGTCAACAAATTCCAAACACACTGAAATCGTGTAAGGAAGAAGGATAGAGGGAGAAACATTGGGACATATCCCCGTGTTTCGGAAAAAAGGAAAACATAGGGACGTATCCCCGTGTCTCGGAATGAAAGAGAAACATAGGGACAAATCCCCGTGTTTCAGAATGAGGGAAACATGAGGACATGTCCCCGTGTTTCGGAAAGAAAAAGAAACATAGGGACATATCCCCGTGTTTCAGAATGGTATGAGCATTGGAACGTATTCCAAATACTCTAACCAGAAAAGGAGAAATACAGGGATATATCCCCGTGTTTCAGAATGGTATGAGCATTGGAACGTATTCCAAATGCTCGTAACGAGAAAAGGAGAAACACAGGGACATATTCCCGTGTTTCAGAATGATATGAGCATTGGAACGTATTCCAAATTCTCATAACCAGACAAGGAGAAGCACAGGGACATATCTCCATGTTTCAGAAAGAAGAAGAAACATGGGGACATATCCCCGTGTTTCGGAAAGAAGAAGAAACATAGGGACGTATCCTCGTGTTTCAGGAAGGTGGAGAGTGGACCTCTCAGCGTATCACACGCGAGAGAGGAAAAAAAGCATCTCTTAACGTATCACACGTAGGAGAGGAAAGGAAGCATCTCTCAGCGTATCACACGCAAGAGAGGAAAGGAAGCATCTCTCAGCGTATCACACGCAACAGAGGAAAGATATCCAAACGCGCGCCAAACACAAGAGGAGAAAGGTATCAGTCAAACTGAACCAAAACTTCTCCAAATGAACAGTACATACAATACTGTGCATGAATGAGAAAGAAATTGATAGGTATAATGCAATACAATGCAAGATGTTTAAGGAATGCAATAAACAATCAAAGCAGCACTTTAGAAAGCACTTTACGGGGTGAGTGGCAATAAACCGCTCTACTCTGACAGGGATCTCCTCTCGTGTTCTTCGAATACTTACCTTCAACTCGCAGTACAAAGGTCCTGAAATGCTGACGAGGAGCAACATCTGCTGGGGAAACCATGCATGCCATTTTCCTTCCTGATCACATTCACAACTTTCCCTATTCTTCAACGAGGTGACAGACTAGGTTGGTTCAGTATCTAGAATTGAGATGCATACTCGATACCTCAACCTATGGGGCTTCCATACAGATTTCAAGCCGGGGATACACCCCTGGGTATTTAAACTAGACTTTAGTATCAGAAATTCCAAACCTTTGTGTTCTAGGCAGCAGCCATTCGAACTCTAGTTTCCACCAATGCAATTGATCTCCTAGGAACTCATTGCAAACACAGCCAAGATGCCTCTGACAGGGACTAGTACTCAAGGAGAGCACTTCTGATCGCCAGTCTGGCATGGAAACAGTCAACACAGTATTCTGTTCACTTTTGAACACACAGCTCATACAACACACTGTTCATTCTGAACACACAGCTCAAAACACAACATTCTAGTTTATTTGGCACACAGCTCATACAGCACACTGCTCATTCTGAACACACAGCTCGAAACACTATACTCGGTTTATTTGGCACACAGCTCGTACAGCACACTGCTCATTCTGAACACACAGCTCATAACACAGTACTCGATTTATTTGGCACACGGCTCGTACAGCACACTGCTCATTCTGAACACACAACTCATAACACAATACTCGATTTATTTGGCACACGGCTCGTACAACACACTGCTCACTCTGAACACACAGCTCATAACACAGTACTCGATTTATTTGGCACACGGCTTGTACAACACACAGCTCATAACACAGTACTCGATTTATTTGGCACACGGCTCGTACAACACACAGCTCATAACACAGTACTCGATTTATTTAGCACATGGATCGTACAACACACTGCTCACTCTGAACACACAACTCATTCTAAACATACGGGATGTAGTGACGGAACTTGCAGGAGTTGAAACAAACTCAAACACTCCAACCTTCCCGTCTTCTTTTGCTTGGGAGTCCGAAACTTACATAGCTTCAGATAGGTTCTGGTTTTACTGCTCTCGCATGACCTGGGTTGAACCCTACAGTTTTATGAAAGAGCAAATCCTGTTTTGCACAAATGTGGAGAACGGCACGGCATTTTGAGCACAAAACGATTTTTTGAAATCGAGAAATGAGTTCTGGACCGAGTATTGAGCCTACAGCTGACCACAACAAAAAAGACTCAACAACAGAAAACAAAAGGTAAACAACCTAAACACATCGAGAAACACTCGAAACGACTCAAAGCAAGAATCGAGACAAAACAAAAGACACGACACTCAGACATTCACAAGGAGCCTGTTTCTCTGGGTATTGTTTCCCACCCTTTCTCATTTGTGATTCTCACATCACTCGGCCCTCAGGCTCTATTTTTCTGAAAAACCCTTTTTCTCACTTTTTCTCTCAATGCACATCTCTCTATTCTTCGATCTCTCATTTTTTATCCCTCCCTTGGGTGGTTGATGGATAAACAGGGAGTTGTGGGTTCATGCCCAACATTACCAGCTCGCAGCTATGTCTTCCGGTGGCGTATAATCGATGCCCTGGATGAAGGAGTGGAGTATCTTAATCCATTCCAATTCGTGCTCCGCACTTGGCTTGATACCTCGTTGCTTGGAGGTTGAGAGAGCTTTTAGCCCTTTGTTGTTAGCTTCAGTTGTGCACTTTGTGGCAAGTAAGGTGCCCTTATTGGCAAGTATGTTGACAATGGGGGAAAAGACAGAACACTTGACTCAACTGTGCCCCTAGTTCATCTTGACCATTTTTTGTTTTAGCTTTCTACTAAAACAATTTTGACCAACATAAAAGTTAGATTAACATGCTTGTTCAATTTTCTGATTTGAAATCATGCAAGTCAGGCTATGAGCACTAAAAATTTTCCTTTTTTGGGTCCAAGAAAAAGGTCCAGTTTTGGAAAAAAGAAATAATTTTTGAGAAAATTAGTCAACCTCAGTAAAAATTCTCAAAAATCATTTTTGCAAATGGCCACTACTCGACCAACGCAAAATTTACTCTTGAGATGCGCAACCTCAGATCCAAAACAATGGAAAACTGCCCCTTGACTAAATGGCACTGCATGGCAACGAAAAGTTGCCCCTTGTTTGAATAGCACCGTAGCGCACTAAACAGCAACGGAAAGTTGCCCCTCGTTTGAATAGTACCGCAGCACATTGTAACCAGTCTTCAAAGTGATGATCACAACCGAACTCTCGAATACAGAGAAGACAAAGATACTCAAAACCATTACATGGACACAATCGGTTTTAGAAGTTTTTACAACTAGACTTCAGAATGAAATTGCCTACTGTAGACACCCCATTTTTGACCGTCCTCAAGACTTGGACGTCACCGTTTGAACACTAGGTGATCATCCATGTTCGTGTTCGTCTTGAGTTCTCGGAGGTTTCGGTCGCGCGCCTTACCTCAAGACCTCTCGACTTGTTTGTTTTGTGCTTGGTTGTACACCAAGCACTTATGTTTTTGCTTCTGAGGGCAGGGAATGGCTTGTTAACCATCCCCACACCTCACCGGCCTTGGCTTGAGGCCACCGGCTCTGTTTTCTTGCTACCGGCCATTGGTGATGGCCGGTCAGCATTATTTTTGGTCGGCCGGCCGTTTGTTTGGTCAATCGGCCATATTTTCTGGCTGGGACTTCTTTTTTGCCTTTTTTAGGCATTGTGCATGCCAGTTGTGCCAGCTGAAGCATACATACCTGTCCTCCATGCACGTGTATGGAGGATTTGCACCCTTTGCACCCTTTTGCTCTAGCTTCTTGAGGAAGCTTGAACCCTTTACTCTAGCTTCCTCAAGAAGCTTGAACCTTTGTCTTAGCTTCCCCAAGAAGCTTGAACCTTTGTTCTAGCTTCTTGAGAAAGCTTGACCCCTTTGTCTTAGCTTCTCCAAGAAGCTTAGGCCCTTGTTTTGTTCTATAAAAGAGTGCCTCCTTTAGAGAGGTTGAGCAAATCAAAGATATATATCAGAGATATATATCACATATATCACTCCCTCTCTATATCTTCCTCTGTCTCTCCATTTGTGTGTGGAATAGTGTTCAAAAGGTGCTTTTATTCTTAGTTTTGCAAAAAAACACCTAGTGTTACAATATACTTCGGTTACTAAGGTGTTGAGGGACTGGTTTCAGAGTTTTTAAGTTGGTTTTGATCAGAGAAAGGGGCTGGGGTTGGTGTTCTTGAAGTGTTCTTCAAGGGTGAGCACTGTTGCTTTATATTCCCCATTTTTGTACAAGCTTTTAACCTATCTTGTATGTTGTTTTGAGCTTTATGAATAACTGATAAAAGTTCTAATTTTTCATGTTTAAGATATTTCATTAAGGTCTCTTTTGTGTTTGGGGTTGTCCACCCCCTCTTAGGCCTTATTTGGCCTTTTTTTTATGCCTTTCTCTTTGAGCTTTGGGACCCCTTTATTTTGACCTTCTCACCACTAAAATCCAAAGGATTTTTAGTGGTGGAGAAGTGGTTTTGAGGTCATGTATAGGGGAGGGACACTCCTCTCCCTTTGTGTCTCCTTTGCTTGTGTTTTTGGCTCATAAAGGTAGCATGCATGCTTAGTCGATTTTGGCTCCATCCCAATGGGTATTTAGTGATATTTTGTCATGTTATACCTCTGTTTTAAGTTGGTTTAATGGCCTCTTACATGCATCATATGCTTGTCTTGTAATCCCATGTTTTGGCCTAACATGCATCATGTTGTAAGGTGGCATTTTAGCATGATTTTGGTTTGGTTCCAAGAACATTTTATCTCTATTTTTCCATGCTTAAGGCCTCTTTGGTGTCCTTTTGGTCATGCTTACATCGCTTTGCATAGCCACCATGCATTCTAGTTTGTTAGCCTCGGGTGTGTGAGTCGTTAGCATGAATTACTTTGACCTTTTCTCATGATTTGGCATCACTTGAGATCATATTTCAGTCCATAATCCATGCTTCTATACTTACATTTACCATTCTTGCAATGCTTTGAAGAGTTGATCTTTGGTGCCTTAAAATGGGTCATTGTGCATGCCTATCTATTTAAGTCCTTGGGCTACCATATCAGTGGGTTTTGGGGGTCCTTTTGTCATATTATAGCTCTATTTTTCTTTGAATAATCCATGCCATGTGTGGTTGGGGTAGTTGTAGTTCAAGTGCTCTCTTTACGGCCTAAAATGCCCTTTGTTTTGCCTCTTTTCTTAGCATGTTTTGGCCATGATCCATACATGCTCTAGCCTTGTTCTGGTCTGCTCGGGGACTGTTTTAAGTCATTTTGACCCTTTAAGGCTTGGTTGGTATGGCCATGGTTCGAACCCCTTTGTTAGTTTTGGGATTCAGGCTTTGTTGCATGCCTTACTTGCATGGTTAGGTTGATTTGGCATCATCCTTCATACATTTTCAGAGCTTGTCATGCTTGTGATTTGTCCATGTTTGCCTCTTCTTAATGTGTTTAAGAGTCGACTCTTTTTTTTATGCCTAAGCGTTGGATCTTTGCATGTGCATGTTTGAAGGTGTTTTGTCCATCATTTCCATGCACTTTGGCCACTATTTTGGGACATGGCTAAGGCCTATCCATCCTTAGTATAAGTCCATGGATCACGTATTAGTGTATCGTTGTAGGCGTACCGCATTGTATGTTGTCGCATCCTTGTGGCTAGTGTCGTTATTGCATGCCTATACCTTGATATACTCGCATACTTAGGTCACATTATAATATTGCATACTCATTGCATTGCCATGATGTTTGCATGTTAGGTTGCATTACATTGTAGTTGACATACTCATGTTATATTTTCCTACATTCCCATGTTGCATTGTGTTGGTTATATGCTTTGCATTGTATTTGGCATACACGCAATGCATTATGTTTGGTTTGGGGTGTCAAACCAAACACGAGGGGCGAGGGACGTTCGTACTTAAAGTGACGAAACGTCTCTCAAATCCTTAGTCGCCAACGCTCTTGATCCAAGCATGATAGAGTTCTAGGCTTTCATATGTTTTGTCGCATTGATTTTACATTAATATGCACCTTTGACACCTTTGGCCATCATGCATCGAAATGCGTGATTGGTGGCCCAAGGACCGAGAGCCATGCTCCCTTGAGTTCATTGCATGATAGGGAGAGTGGCTATGCACACATTGCCTTGAAAATACCTTGCCATGCACTGTCTATCCTCTGCTGCAGCAAAACCAGTGTTCTGCAGGAAGTAATGGCCGGTCGGCCACTTTCAGTGCCGGCCGGCTACCAAAGTCTGGCCGGTGGTTCCACTTTTGGTCGATAACTATATTCCAGTGGCCGGTGGACTTGCATTATGACCGGTGACATCCCACGGTGCTATGGGAGTGTTCCAAAAGCATCGCAAGTATTTTCACAGTTCTCAGAGGTGCAGAACAGTGCTAACAGAGGCAATAGTGGCATGGCGACGGGTTTCCGAGCCAGGCAAATCGAGCATATATCATCCAAGCATTCCGAGGCGAGGCTGCAGCAGCCTCCCTTTGTAACTAATTTGTTAATTAATTTAGGGTTTTGTAATATTTAATTAGTTAGAGTAGTTAATTATTTATTTGTTTTGTATTATTTATTCGGACCCTCCGTCGAGAGGGCGAATTTGTAATAAGTGTGCGCGCATGTGTGAATGTTTTCCAACCCCACGTCTTTCTACCTTTTATTTACTAGCTTTTGATGGTTAGTTTAGGGCATGTTTCAATTAGCACACTTATGCTCGCATGTTTGCATCATTCATCCGTATTGCATGCACCGGGCTCGGCGCATCATGCTAATTGCATTGTGTTTCAATTCCAACTTGAATATGTGTATCGAGTTGCCGCATTTCACATACCATTCTTAGAATAGCTGAGCCTATTTTAGTTGCATTTTGCATGTGTTGCATTAGCCATCCTAACATGAGCTAGGATCATGCATGATTCCTAACTACTTTCTTGTTTTGGCTCGGAGTACTAGGTAAGTTTTTTATGCTTTAGCATCTTACATAAGTGTGAGTTTTGCCATGATAGCATGCTTACCATGAGACTATGTGCTTATGTGATATAACTACCTGAATGCCTATGGGTGAAGGTTGGGTTGCTTGAATTAGAATAATTCGTCGAAACCCGTGTTTTAGCCTACTTCCGAGTAGCAAACTTCAAACCATTTTCAAAAACAAACGGATATGCGACACTTTGTTCCAACTTGGGCAATCTAGTCTATACTTGTATACTATGCGTATCACATAGTAATTCTAGGCTAATAACCGGAATAAGAGCACATGTGTTTTCAAAAACTCATTATCATGGCTAGTAGAGGCCGATCTTTGATCGGGCGAGCGGGGGTGCTCACGAAGTGACCTTCCCCAATTGTATCCAAGTTCCCGAGCTGAGGCAACTTTGGTGATGATGGACACGTGGCCTTAGGCAACGAGTCAGGGTTTCCTAAATCCCTCCAAAACAAAATATTTAGGTGGCGACTCTGTATCTGGCAAAGTAGTCCATGTTTGGCACTTCTTTCTAAAAATCTGTTTTCCAAAACGATTTGCCGGACTTGGACTCTTTGGTGATTTATCAATCTTGCATTGCACTTTGCAAGATCAGATTAAGAACCATGACATTGAGTCCGAACTGTAGTAAGCCCAAATGAACAAAACGGGATTCCCTCTCGGGACGTTCAGGGACGTCTACACCTGCGTATCCCAAACATAGGAATCAAGCCTTTACGTAGTTTCGATTAAGGTACAATCAGGTATTAACCTCTCCTTTTGTGCTCTAACTGTTGCCAAGGCCGCCCTTCCGGATTTTCAACCTTGCGAGCTTTGTTTTTCTTTTCTATTCATTTCTTTTCATCTTTTTTTTTTTTCTTTTCTTTGCATTTTTCTTTATTTCTTTTCTTTTTGCTCTAACTTTTGCCTGGGTCGCCCTTCCGGGTTTTCGGCCCAGCGAGCCTCTCAAGGGTAAAAAAGTGTAGCCTATCCATGTTGATCGGTTTGAGATCTCGAAGCCACCTATATTCAAGAGAATGGCTGTTGTTCGCTGGTGGTGTAAAAGTCCATCCAATGGAGGCTGAATTTTTCCCTAGTGTTGTGGATAGGAACTCAGTTGTCCTTCAGAAAAAACTTTATTCCTTCCTCCCTTCTGGAATTTGGCATTCTTGCCAGTCTTCGTTGGCTTGAGAAACATCCCAATTTTTTACTCTTCGAGCACATCTGACATTTTTGCCCCTAGTTCGAGGGGTGCTTCTGATCTAGCTTCGCAAGCTTCCTTTGATAACATCTGATCATCTTGATCTGACTTTTCTTGTCCCTAGTTTGTGGGCTGCTTCAAATCTGGCCACATAGGCCTCTCATTATGATTGACTATTGACCATTCTGAATCCAAGCTCAAGGTTTGGAAGCAAAAAGGGGTTAAGTCTTGAGGCTAAGAGCAATCCTAGGCTGCACAATCTCAAGAACGATTCCACACAGGTCTTCGCAGGATGGCGCAAAACATTTTTTAAAATCTTTTAAGAAAATGACTAATCGCTCGCGCTGAAGACAAAGTAGAACCAATCTGGATCAAGCCAGGATCCTTCTCAGTACTTACATTAACAATCATGATTTCATTCATTAAGGGCTTAGCATGCCTCTCTTTCTCTCAATTGATCAAATTTTTACAAATCCAGAGGAATTCCTTCCTCTTCGTTTTCATCACAACGTTCAAAAAGTTTTGAAAAACTTAGATCAATGCAATGATTTCAAGGCATAGAAAAGTAGGTTAAAAGCACTGCCGCTTCATTCAAATCTTCTGGCACAACTAGCTTAAGGCAAAAACAAGCATGAAAGCATAAAAAACCACTGCTGTTTCATTCAGATCTTCTGGTGTAACTGGCCCCACGGCAGAAACAGACTCAAAAGAAAGTGAAAAGACAAACACAAAACAAAATAGTGATATCCGAGGCAACACTTCCGGAATCACCCGACTCCTATGTAACAAGACTGACTCGACACAACAAGACTGACCCAACTGACATAGTACAAAAAGACTGACTATATACAAGGCAACAAAACTGACTGAATACCAAGTCAGAAAGTACAAAAACTAGCATTCGCAAATGCTCAAAATAGTGCGTGCCATACGCCACATCTGAAGTAAACTGAGTGTCGCCAGCAGGTGGTTCACCCCCTAATCATATCACCTTATCCTCCAGGTTCACTGATCCAGTGACAATAGAATTTGCTGAGCTTGGTGGGAAGACGACCCCGTTGTCAAACAAATCCTGTACTTCATGACGAAAACGGAAGCAATTGTCGATGCTGTGACCGGTCTGTTGATGGTACTTACAGTACTGGGTAGTATCGTGACCTGGTGGAAGACGAGCAGGGAGAGGCCGAGGCTCGAGGGGTTTAAGATGCCCCTTTTCAGCAAGGATTTGAAGAGCCTTGGACAAAGGCATATAGAGGGCATGGAAGACCCTAGGACCACGGGGTTGATACTTCGAGGTTTGTGGATTTTTGCTGGATGCACTAGCAAAAGGGTCAACAGGTGCTGGCTTGGTTTTCTAATCTTTCCCGGGTGTAGAATTAGGGTTGGGGGTAACAGTTCTGGTACGACAGCCCTTCTCCCGATTTTCCCCTTGGCTCGAACTGCCCTCGTTCTGAGCGACATAGGTATCATCCACAGTTTTTGTAGCAACTCTGAGCACTTGCTGTTTGTTCAGTCCCCCGGCTTTCAAAGCCTCAACAGCCTGCAGAAGTTGGTCATAGGGATCAGTGTTTGCCCTCACCTTGTTCTTACCACTCGCCTCGGCTTGGTCGAAGGTTTGGGTTGCTACATCAATGCGAAGTCCTGTTGTTGTCAACATGTCATTGCCGGAACTTGGGATGGCTTCGGGTTGACTGAGTTCAATTACAATTTGCCCCAATAGTGGAGGCTCTTCCGGCATGAAGTTCCCAGCATGTGATATGATCGATGGCGGGGCCGACATTCCGAAGGCTAGATCAGCCATAGATCTCTGAAGATTGCCGATCATTCCCATCAGCTCAAAAGTGGTGGGCTCACGGGTTTGGAATAATTGGGGTTCCCAGATTGGATGTGCGGCAGGTGACCTGGGCGGGCGTTGCATTTCAACATCGGTCTCTCCCCGCATGGTGATTCCCTGGTTTAATACTACTGCCATGACCACAATTTCTTCTGAATTTTGCGTCATCATGAGTTTGCTGAATTAAACAGAGGTGATGTGACTGGTGACTAACGGATCTGATGAACTGGTGAGCCTTGATCGGCCTTTCTCAGCCTTGCCTCAGCGAAGGAAAATATCGGCTGCTCTTGAACTGAATCTCTGAGCTAACAAAGTTTATCAGCACAAATCTAATGAACCGTGGGGGATATTGGAGCCTTCTGAAGCTATGGTTCCCAAGACTACCCTTCAAAAGAAGAAAACAGACAGCATCTCAGCCTGATTTTACCAAAACAGATATGAGCATAGCTGAATGACTGCACTCTTTACTAAATTCTGCCCAAAATTCTACTTGTAAAACTGATACCCTCAGGTAAAACTGATTCCCCAAAATACTGATGCCCTCAAGCTTGATACCCAGACTTGCAAACTGATATACGCATTCCTGTAGAGACACACTCCCTAAAAGCACATAGCAAGCAAATGAGAGCCAAAACACCCCTATGTTGGGGTAGGGTTTCCCTGTCCTATCTTGTCAGGAGCTAGGGTTTCACTACGCACACAGTGGTTCCAAACAACCTACAATCAGGTAAGCAACCTGTCCTAGTTTGGAATAGTCACTATGGATTCCGATATGCACTAGGTCGAATGGTCAAAAAGGGTGTCTCAGTAAAAACCGAGGTTTGTGTTCCCGTCGTGGCAGAGCCCGCAACCGGTCAGCCTTGTGGCACGCTTCTCAAAGCGAGCCTCCAGCAAACACGGTATCCTAGGCGCACCAATGCAAATGCAATCCAAAGAGACACATAAGTGTAGTCAAAATAAGATATCATGAGTTCGAGTCAAGTTCTCTATCTCCCCAGCAGAGTCACCAGACACTGTGGACGCGCTCCTGGGAACTCTCCGAACATCCGCGCGCGCCTACTGGGGCGGGGCGCGAATCCTCGTTTTGTTCTCTGAGCTACCACAGTTCGGACTCAATGTCACGGTTCTTAATCTAATCTCACAATATGCGATGTGAGACCGATAAATCACCAAAGAGTCCAAATCCGGGAAATCATTTTGGAAAACTGATTTTTAATAAAGAAGTGCCAAACATGGACAGCTTTGCCAGATACAGAGTCGCCACCTACCTATTTTATTTTGGGGAAATTTAGGAAACCCTGACTCGTGCCTATGGCCACGTGTCCATCATTACCAAAGTTGCTTCGGCTCGAGAACTTGGGTACGAGAAGGGAAGGTCATTTAATGAGCACCCCCGCTCGCCCGATCAAAGATCGGCATGTACTAAGCATGATATCTTGTTTTTGAAAACACATGTGTTCTTATTCCGATTAATTAGCTAATCTTACTACGTGATGCATACAGCAAACAAGTATAGACTAGATCGCCTAATTTGGAACAAAACATTGCATGTTCGTTTGAAAATGGTTTGAGGTTTGCTACTCGCAAGTAGGCTAAAATGCGGATTTGATGAATTGTTCCAATTCAAGTAATCCAACCTTCACCCACAGGCATTTAGGCAGTTATATCACATAAGCAGTTAGCCTGATGGCAAGCATGCTTTCATGGCAACATTAACACACATGCGGTATGCTAAAGCGTAAACACTCACAGTGTACTCCGAGCCAAAACAAAGAACTAGTTAGAAATCATGCATAATCCTAGTTCATGTTAAGATGGCTAATGCAACACATGCGACAATGCAACTAAAGTAGGCTCGGTTATCTAGAATGTCATGTGAAATGCAACTTGGTACATGTATTCAAATAAATGTATTGAAAATACAATGCAGTTAGTATGATGCGTCGAGCCCGGTGCATGCAAGACAGATAAATGGATGCACGCATGCAAACATCAGGTGTGCTAAATGAAGTACGCCCTAAAACTAACCATCGTAAGCGGTTTAAGTAAAAGGGAGAAAGAAATGGAGGTTGGAAGTCATGCATCACACAAACGCACGCTTATTACAACACTTGGCTCTCTCAAGGGAGAGACCAAATAAGAAGCTAACTAGCTAATCTAAGCTAATTAAACTAATTATTACAAAACGAATTTAAATAGCTAAATGCATTAACTATTTAAACGGTACAAACCAAAGCAAAAGCTAGCTATCTAAGCATGACAGCTAAGGAAAGCAGTAAAGCAGGAGGTTCTCGAAGGGAGAAGGCTGGATGCATGCTCGGTCGCCTTGTTCAAAAATCCAATGCGATTCCCCGATTTGCCTCTATTTTCATCTATCCTCAGAAACTTGCACCAAGCTCCAGAAAGCTGAAACTCCACCTAAGGAAACCTGTGGAAGGGTGGCCAACCACTTTGGTATCTCCAGACACCTGCCGATCACTTTTGGTTGTTGAAAAACCAGAAAAGTGGTCGACCAGCTAGTTTTTCTAGCTGGCCGGCCAATTGTTGCTGCTGAACTGCAATTTGCTGCAACAAAGAGCAAGAAAGGGCATGGCAACGTATTTGCAAGATATGTGTGCACAACCACCCTCCCTATCATGTCATGAACTCAAGGGAGTGTGGTTCTCGACCCTCGGGCCACCAATCGCGCATTTCAATGCATGATGGCCGAGAGGCGAAGTTGCACAATTCAATGTAAAATGAATGCACAAGTAAAAACATAAAGCCAAAAACTCTATCATGTATGATCAAGAGCGTCAGCGACTGGGAATTAAGGCACGTTTCGTCACTTTAAGTATGAAAAGTCCCTCGTTTCCCGTGTTTGGACTAACACCTATTCCAAACACAATGCAACACATAACATGGCATGCACAATGCTACAACATGGCATACACAATGCAAGGGACAGGCATGCAACAACATGTAATATAACATGATCAAACTACCAATGCAAATGGCATGCAAACAATGCTAACACAGGCATTCACAATGCAATGCTACAAGGGTAACTTAGCAATGTTAGGGACATGCATACTCAATGCAAAGAACAACTTGGCATACGCAATGCAAATAACCACATGGCATGCACAATGCAATGTAAGATGGCGGACCTAATGCAATGAAACAATATGGCATACTCAATGCAATATACATGGCATAATCAATGGACTTAAACCAACAGGGGTAGACCTCAGTCATGTCCAAATTAGTGGCCATTGGTGATGAAATTAATGTACAAAAGGCAAGGTATGCATATACAATGCAATGGCCTATCAAAGAGGCCTAAGAGCACAACTCTCAAGAGTGCTCAAAGAGTGACAAATGTGCAAGTGTGACAACACTAAGTGCATTGAAATGAGGTAAGAAATGATGCCAAATCATTCAAACAAAGCAAGTAAAGCATGCAATGGTCCTAAAGCATGAAAGCTAACAAGGAGGATTACTCTAGGGACATGCAATACATGGCACAAATGCATGAACCAACCAAGGACAGAGTTTCATTAGGTCAAAACAAGGACCTAAACATGCTGAGATGAGGGCTCAAATACCTAGGCATGCAAGCATACAAACTAAGCCATAAATTAGGCAACAAATGCACAACACTCAAAGGCACTTAAAGCATGATTGAGGTAGGAACATGGCAATGCTAAATGCTTTGAAATGTCATGTTAAGTGATGCCAAATCATGTACACAACACAAATGAAGCATGCAATGGTGCTCAAAGCTTGAGGCGAGCAAGAGCATTTGTACTACAAGTATACAAAACATGAAGCATGTGACCAAGGCAACCCAACACAGTCCTAGAACATGTTAAAATGATACTAAAAAATGTATAGAAGGAAGCCAAAACAAGCTATCATGAAGGGCATAAGGCATGATGCATACAAGGCAAATAAGGTGGATTACACTACACCTATTAAGACCAACCATGGGATAATTTAAGCAAAAAAAATCAAAGTTATATCATGGCATAATAACCCCAAAAACACATCAAAATGATAGCTCGCAAGCTTAGGCATGAAGGCATACGCAATGGTTAATGTTAAGGCATAAAGGGGCAAACCCTCCAACACATTGAATGAGTGAAAAATGTGGATGCATGGCCATGAAACACGGACTGAAATCACATAATAAATGATGTCACATCATTAAAATAGTCCAAGTAATGCATGCTAGTGGACTCAATACATAAAACTAACAAGCTAGATTGAACCAAGGCTATACAAAGCAAGTCATGCATGACCAAAACAACACAAATCGGACCTTAAACATACTAAAACATGAACAAAGTCCTCTCAGAGCTAAGCCAAAAGCAAGCTAAAATGACATGTCAAAGCATGATGCATGTTAGGCTATTTCATGGAAATGCACTACAAGTGCATGGAGCATGCAAAGGCTAACCAAACCAAATCCTAACAGAGGTATGACATGGTAAAGCAACACCAAATGCATGCTGAAATGGAAAGAAAACAAGCTAGAATGACATGCTATTTCATGAAGCAAATAAAGCTAGTTTGTGTGATTTACACTACGAGTGTATTAACATGCATGGAGTGACCAAATCAAGCAAAAACAGTGGTATGCCTCAGTAAAATAACCACAAATACAAGCTAAGATATGGCCAACATAAGCTTAACAAAGGTGCTCAAACATGAGGCATGTGAAGTAAGTAAACACAATACAAGGAGAGGGGATGACCCTCTCCTATTTAAGACACCAAAATCACCTTTTCACCACTGAAAATCCTCTGGATTTCAGTGGTATAAAGGTCATGCAAAGGCTTCAACAAGAGCCTAAAGGGATGGCTCAAAATAAGGCCTAACAAGGCCTAAGAAGGGGGTAAATCACCCCAAACGAAAAAGTGATCTTAAACAACTATTTTAAGCATGCAAAAATAGAACTTTTTCTAGTTAAGACTTAAGCTTAAACATGTATGCAAGAAGGGCTAAAAGCTTAAGCAAGAAAGGGGGATTTAAAGGTCAAATGCTCACCCTTGAAGACCTCCTTTACAACTGCAACTCCAGCAAGTTCTTTGAGCTTAAACCAGTCCAAGAACACCAAAAGTAACCCCTTAGCACCTCAGCAACCAAAGGAAGGTGTTTGAGTGTGTGTTTGTGTGTTAAACTAAGACAAAACAACACTTTAAGGCACAAAAATGAAGCAAAGAAGGAAGTATAGATACAAGACTATATCTAACTCTCAACCCTCAAATTTCTGAACTTAGAAGAGGGAAGAGGAGCCTCCCTCTTATAGAAACTAAAAGGCAAAGCTTCTTGGAAAAGCTAAGCTTCAAACAAATCCCTTCATACACGTGTATGGAGGATAGCCCAAATGTCCTCCAGCTCCAAAAAGGTGTCAAAAAGTAGCCGACCACTTGAAGTGGTCGGCCTGCTACTTAAAGTGGACGGACGACCATTTCAAGTGGTCTTCCAAGACACAAACAGGTCGGCCATGGTGGGAGAGAGTCCAGGGCATGAAAGAAAGCTAGTGGTGTGGAGGCCGACCAGAAAATGTGGCCTAAAGACCAAGCAAGCCAGTTATCCGACCAGAAAACTGGCTGGCAAAAGGAAAAGTGGTCACCAAGGAGAAAAAGTGGTCTCCCACCCTTATACCACCTTCCAAACAAGGAAAACAAGGTTTGTACTAAAAACAAACCAAAACGGATGCAAGACGAGAGATCGGGAGGCAAAGCACGCGGCCGAAAGCCTCGAAAACTAGTTTACGGGCATCAAAAGTGGTATGCCACCACAAAAGTGGTCTCCCGGACCACAGTGTTCCTCTAGGCAGAGGCAACAAGGTGTGGTTCAAAAACCACGCCAAACGGAGAACGTTAAGCGGTCCCGAGAGAAGGCGCGCGGCCAAAGGCTCCAAAAACTGAAAACTAGTCTCCAAACAGGAAAAGCGGCCTACGACCACAAAGAGATGGTCTACAAGACCTCTCCCTCCCTCCAGGAAGAGAAAACAAGATTTGGTCCACAAACCGAGCCAAAGCACAAAGAGTTCAGAGGCCTAGAGGCAAGGCTCTCCGCCAAAACTCCGGAGCCACTAAACGAGCACAACATGCACCATTAGCAAGCGCTCAATCGATGACGTCTGAGTCTTAAGGTCGGTCAAAAATAGGGTGTCTGCAGGTGTCAATGGACAATTTAGCCTTGTCCATTACAGACAACACTGCCTATCGGTATACCTGGGCAGCCATGAGAAGATCCTAGATTGAGATGTCAGCTTCAATTTTCTAGAGTTGTTTTAACACTGCCTCTTCTTCTAGTTGTTTCTCTTTCTGTTTCTCGACCTCTCTATCTTTTCTAGACACCTCTGCTTGATCTAAGTGTGGTGGCTTAAAATACCGCCCACTTCTCGTCAGATAGTCTATTTCTTCAGAATACCACACATTGTCTGGAAGGCACTCGCCTTAGTCTTCGTCGGTGTGGGCCAAATGCAGATCATCATTGTCCCACCATTCACCCTCAACGGCTGACAAATAGTTGTCCAGCTCTGCTCGTATCATCTTTACGTCATAGGCATCCCCCATAGGGTATTGGGCCATTACAGCTTCTCGGCTATCTTCAATCCTTTCTCATTCAAACTGCCTTGGTGCAGCGTCCTGTTCTGTATCCACAGTGCCCACTTCCTGGGTTGAATTTTCCATACTAGCGCTCTCTGGCCGTTTTCCTTTCTCATCAGCCCTTCCGGCCACTACAGCAATCTCTGCTTCCTTTCCTTCTAGTTTCATTCCAATTTCTTCTTCCTCTTTGGTTGGCTTATCACTCAGCCATCCAATGTCGTCAGTTGATCCGTTCAAGTCAAACCAGCCGATCTGTACATCCCTCTAATCTTGTTCATCAAAGAACTGCAGGTTGTCCAATTCCTTCTCGAGTTCTACTAGATCATCCAACCCCTGGCTCGGGCCATCTTCCAGACGACATTAATGTCTACCGAGGTTGGCAACACCAATTCAGGCTTGATTCGACCAGCTGACACAATGTAGCAACTTGGATCATACATCCCGTCATATAAGTCCTTAGGGCACTCCGACAACGGACTAGTACCTTCCTCCAAGGTCGACTCCCCTTCTACTATAAGCATCACCACAGGCTTGGGTTGAGGTTTGGACGTATCCATCATGCACAGATCTGTGCTTTTCGGAATGAACAACGTCAACTTTGGTAGGTGGGAGGGAGTAATATATACGCTGGGGTCATAAGGGGTGGCCAGTGTATGGATCAGGCTGAGATTTCGAGGTGGGGGGACTTGGTTATGGGCTGGGAGTGGATTTGCAGTTACGTTTGGCTTTTGAAGTGGAGCAATCACCTTGTTGTCAATCAGATCCTGAATCTCATGACGCAGTCAAAAGCACTGGTCAATATCATGACCATGCTGTTGGTGAAACACACAGTATTTCACGCGATTCTAAGGGTTTGAGGTGCCCTTTCTTGACTAGCACCTTTATGGCAAGAGAGAGAGTCATGTATAGTTGGTTAAAAGTCATCTAGGATTGGACAGGGTTAGACGGTATTTGTGAGCTTATGTTAGCAAAGGGGTCGGCAGTCTTGGTTGTGGTGACAACGCTTACATCTGACGGCCTCGTAACTGTGCTACCACTGGTAGCATTGGAACTGCGAACAAATGGCCTTTTTGCTGGCTCCTTCTCATCTGTAATAAGCCCCTGTTTCATGGCGTCTTTGATTTGCACTCCCATTTCATAGAGTTTTATAAATATGAATAGAGGTAGGACAATCATCTTTTGCAGCAACTTGCCGTGTAGATTCCAAACAACCATCTTGATCTGATCCTTCTCAGAAGGCCTCATGGTCATCATTGAGGTTTAGCTCTCCACCTTTTCACAAATTCAGAGAAGCCCTCCTTCAGCTCTTGGCGTGTTGCCTCGAGATCACGAGTTGTGACCTCGATTTTAGTATTGTACGAATACTGCACAATGAAGGCCTCGGCCATCTCCTCTCAATCCTCTTGACAAAGTCTTCCAACTTAGCATACCATATGGCCGCTATACCTATCATGGTACGGCCAAAGAGAGACAGCTTATGTAGTCTAGTCAGGCCCATCGACCGCAAGATGTCTGAAAATAGCCGTAGGTGAACCATTAAGTCTCTGAAATCGTCAAAACGGTCAATGTACGACATTTAAAACCAATTTGGCAATGTCACTACAGAATCGGTATACCCATCCTCTATGTCCAAGATGGAGTTAACCCCTTGTGCTCTCTTGAATAACTTTTCTAGTTTATTGACCTTAAGAACAGTTGGGTCAACCTCAAACTGAAACGAAGCCTAGCTTGTGCTAGAATTGGCTCTGCTGGATTGCCCTAGTTTTCTTGGACATTGGTAGTATGAGCAGTGGCTCTGGGTGCTGGGATACCTGCAAGAATGGTATGCAGAGGCCGCAGCCAGCTATGGTTGCTGTTGTTGTAGTCAGGTTATAACCTCGACTTGATGGGCCGTGACCCTAGCTTGATGGACCGCATCTTGCTGTAGGTTTTCAATTGTCTATTGCAGATGATGTATCAAGTCTTCCACACTAACTAGGGGATACTGTGCCATCGGAATACGCAATCGAACTTGTACTGGACTAGAAGTAGATGACTATCCTCGAACCTAACTAGATGCAGGTGAGTTGAGGGGTGACTACTGTAAAAACTGAGCCAGTGAACTCTACCTAATTCTCCTCCATCTTGTAACCGGTGAGAGTGAGGTAAACACGGGCTGTCCCCGAACAAGATCCCCAGCTTTATAAAGTCTTCTAACTCGATTCCAGAGTACTTGGGAAATATCTGAACTTTCTGAAGCTATGGTTTTAAACTACCTAGCAAAAGAAATAAAGCATAAAGAAAACAGTAATCAGAAACCGCACAGCACCTCAGCTAAAACGTTATCAACACAGACATGATCAAAGCTGTAGGGCTATACTCCACACTGAATTCTGCCCCCAAAACAGATACCAAATTTGTAACTGCTATGCATATCCCTGTACAATTTCACTGTAAAGCACATACCAATTAAGCGAGAGCCAAAACACCCCTATGAGGGGGTAAGGTTACCCTATCCTCATTTCGTCAGGAACTAGGGCTCACTATTCAAAAAAAGTGGTTTCACGCAATCCTGTATGTTTGGGCGAGCATCCTATTCTAGTTTGGAACAGCCACTAAGGCTTTGCTATATGCAACTAGGCCGAATGGTCAAAAGAGTATCTCAGCAAGACTACCTAATATACTTCTTGTACCTAACACAGAGAAGTAAAAAGAGGATCAAACAGTACAGCGGTAGTCCAGATCCAAGTTTGTTTTCCCAGCATGGCAGAGCCCACGACCGGTCAGCCTTTTGGCAAGCTTTTAGGCATGCCTCCGGCAAATCGTCTAAGAATAGCAAATGGAAAACATAGTGACATAAGCGCACCAATACAAATGCAAATGCAAAGAACATATAAGTGTAGATAAAATTTCATATCATGAATTTCAAGTCAAGTTCTCTAAATTCCCCAGCAGAGTCGCCAGAAACTGTAGCTCAACTTTTCGCGCTCCTTTCGGAAGACGATAAGCCCTACAGTATTGCACTCCCGCAGTTCTGAGTCTGATCTCACAAGTGCAATGTGAAATAGATAAACACCAAAAAGTCCAAATCCGACAAATCTTTTGAAAAATCAATTTTGAATCAAAAATGCCAAAAATGGACTGCTTTGCCAGATAAAGAGTCGTCACCTAAATATTTTTGAGATATTTAGGAAACCCATGACTTGTGCCAAAGGCCACGTGTCCGTCATCACCAAGATTGTCTCGACTCGGGAACTTAGGTACAAGAGGGGAAGGTCATGAATTGAGCACCCTCGCTCGCCCGATCAAAGATCGGCCTCTACTAATCATGATGTGATTCTTATTTACATTATATGCTCTTGTTCCGATTATTAGACTAATTTACTTTTTGATGTGCACATGAGTATAGACTAATTTGTAAAAATTGGAACGCTTGATTTCATGTTTGTTTTTTAAAAGAGTTTGTGAATGTGCCACTTGAAAAAGTGGGTTCAAATGTACATTAACCAAACTATCCCAATTCAAGCAACTAGCATTCATCCACAGGCATTCAAACAGTTTATCACTTAAGTACTTAGCCTCATGGTGAACATGCTTTGACATGGTGACAACCACACTCATGCAATATGCCGAAAGAGTAAAAGCTCACCTAGTACTCCAAGCCAAAAAAATATGACAGTTAGAATAATGCATGATCTTAACTATGCAATATGACTAATGCAACATATGCGATATGCAACTACTAGGCTTGACTACCAATGTGGCATATAAATCAATTTGATAATATGCGGTCTAAGCACGTATTCAAAGAAGTATTTAACTAACAATGCAAGTTAGAATGATGCGTCGAGCTCAATGCATACAAGACAATAGATGCAAAGCATCAAAGATGCTAAACAGAACATGATGCCCTAAACTAACCATCATAAGCAGGTAAATAAAAGGCAGAAAGACGTGGGGATGGAAGACATACACGTTATTACAACTGTGCCCTCGCGTAGGAGGGTTCGAATATGGGGATAGAAGACATACACGTTATTACAACTGTGCCCTTACGTAGGGGGGTCCAAATAAACTAACTAGTTAAGCTAATTACTACGAATTAACTAACTATTACAAAACGAATTAACTAGCTATTACAACAACAAATAAACTAACTGTGTTAGCTAGTTATTACAAAACCAAATTTAACTATTCTATGGAACTAACTAATTAATTACAACATGAATACAACATGAAATAGTAGCTAAGCTAATTACTCTAACTACTCAGCCCCAGGAAGCAAAGAATGCTCATGCATGCACGAATTTCCATCAGAAAAGCCCACTGTTCTGCTGCCATAATGCTTCTATTGCACAGTGGAACATCTTTTCACCTCAGCCTCTGCTCTATTCTGTTCCAAAAAGCTGCTACCTAATTTTACAAGAGTAGCCGGCAGGCCAGAAGTGGTGGCTAGCCAGCCACAACTAGTAGCCTGCCGTCCAGAAATGGTGGCCTGTCGGCCACTGAAACTTGGTTCCCCCTACTGCAACAGAAAGCATACAGAGCACAAAATAAGGTGTTCTCAAGGTATGTTTGTACAGCGTACCCCTCCTTATCATCAAAACAGCTCAAAAGAGTGGTAAGCTCAATTCACAAGCCATCAATCAATGCAATTTCATTGCATGATGGCCTATGAACCAAGGTGTACAATTTCAATAAATGCAACATAAAAGACTCTAAAACAAAAACCCCTCCCTATTAAGGATTGATCAAGGGAAGTGGTTGACCTTGGAAACTTAAACCATTTCATCACTAGCAAGTATGAAATGCCTCAAGTTTCCATGTGTTCAATTAATGTCCGATTGAACACCAAATTGCTTATTATCTTGCATCATTTTTAATCCCAATTTTATTACTCCATTTTAATTACCAACCATTCTTTAACCAATTGAGTCTAAAAGTGAGCTTTAAGTCCTCTAATGGAAAGGAGCACCAAACCAAGAGTTGTTTTAGGCATGAGAAAAGTGTCATGCCTTTGGTAATGAACCCCCAAATGGATTAAACCATTAAGCACAATACCTCAATCTCAAGCTTTAAACGAACAACTAGTTTGAAACAACTTTCAAAGTAAAGAAAAAGCCAATAAAGGAGGGAGGTTGCAGAGGTGATTAAAGGTGATCACAAGTATGGAAAGCTTGAAATAAATGCTATCAACTCAAATAGTTTGGTGGCTAAGGCCTAAACCACCAAGCCTATGTAGACAATTACACTACAAGCATGCAATACAAAGCACAAATGCAATAAACAACTAAAAATAGTCCTAAAATAGTGCTAAATCAGTCTTAAAACATGCTGAAATTAAGCTAACAATAGCTAGAACAATAAGCTAAATCATCGAGCATGTTAAGCTAGTAAGCAAGCACAAGAAGGGGAGGCTACCCCCTCCATTTTTTGGGCTTCAAAATATGGTTTTAGCCACTAAAAAAGATCTGAGATTTAGTATTAAAAAGCTCCACAAAAAAAAAGAGAAAAAAAAAAGGTGGACAAAGAGGTGGGAAACACAAGGGCAAAGGCCTAAGAAATGTGGTACAAAGAAGGGTGATCCACCCCTTTACCCTTATTGGCCTTAAACCAAAGTTTCAGCCTAAAAATGCAGAGTATAAAAAGCCTAAAAATAGTCTAAAAATAGTTGGCAAAATAGCAAATAAAGCAAAGCAACAAGCCAAGACTTATACCTCTTAAGGAGGAGAACCCTTTCCAAGTGTTAAACTAACACTTACACACCCTCAAGAGCTCAAAGTAAGCTCAAAAGTGCCTCAGCTTAGATACCACAAGGTTTGGTTTAGAGTGTATAGGTAAAAGCTTAGGAATTTGCAAGAGAAAGAGAATTGTAGAGAGAGAGAGAAATAATTTAGCTCCAAAATGTTCAACAAACCCTAAAATGGAAGGGGAGGTCTCCTATATATAGAAAAAAATGAAACTCCCTCAGAAATATCAATACATACACGTGTAGGCAGGTGCATGCATCAATGAAAACAGCTGGCACAGCTGGCCAAAATATCTACAAAAACACACAAGTGGTCGGCAGCCTGCATTGGTGGCCGGCATCCCATAGTGGTAGCTGGCAGGTCCCAGGGTTTTCGGGCTTGAAAAACTATGGTTTTGGTCCAAAACAAGGCAAAAGGTGTGTAGGGTTTGAAGGCTCAAAGCTATGGCATTCTACGAAGGACTTCAAACACTTGACAAGCATATATAAATTCATCATTGGGTGTACATGCGGTGGCATCCAAGTCGTAAAGGCGGTCAAAAATGGGGTGCCTACACTAGCTACTACAAATTCAAACGAATATAACTAATTAATGAACTAGATATTATAAGTTTCAAATGAATCTACTAATTTAGGTACAACATACTACTATTAGCATTAATTTCATGAGCCACGGGAAGCAAAGATTTGCATATGCATGAACGGGAATATCTACTAGAAAATTCCTTTATTTTGCTGCCAGAAAATGTTCTGTTCGCAATCAAAAAATAATTATGTTTATACACTACCTTCTGCTCTGTTCTTCCATGAAAATAGCACTACCTGCATAAAATAGAGTGACCAGCCAGCCTTGGAAAGTGGCTTTCCAGACAGGAATGTGGCCGGCTGACCACTATTTTAAGGTTCTGCCCTGCTGCCACAGAAAAGAAACAGATCGAAAACAGAATGTTTCCAAGGGATGTTTATCCTCTCTGCCTCTCCCTATCATGGAATTGATCAAGGGGGGAGTAGAATCAGTTCACAAATCATCAATGGTCACAGGGTTGTTACATGATGATCCGTGAATCGATGGGACAAGGACTCAATGAATGAAAAGAAAAGACCAACAAAACCTTCTCCCCATCATAGAGTTACCTCAAGGGAAGTGGTAGACATTGATTCTTGAATCATTATCATCACTATAGAGTATGAAATGACTCAAGACTCAATGGGTTCAATATAACGTCCGATTCCGATTGAACCTAACTCAATTTTATTATCTTGTGCCTTTTTAGTCCAATTTTATTAGCCATTTTTATTACCTTTCCATTCTTTAATCATTTTGTCTAAAAGTGAAAATTACATCCACTAATGAAGAGAAGTGTCAAACAAGAAGTTGTTATTGGCATAAGAGAGATGTAATGCCTTAGTAATGAACCTCCGAAGAGATTAAACCATTAAACATGGAAGGTCTCTTTCGCATGCCTTAAACAACAATTGTTTGAAACAACTCTTAAACAAAGAAAGAAAACCAAGAAAGGAGGGAGGTTGCGGAGATGATTATTACAAGTGTGATTATATGTATGAAAATTATGAAATAAAAGCTATCAACTCAAATAAGTTGGTGTCTAAGGCCTAAGCCACCAAACCGATGAGGACTTACAACAATACAAGTATACTATGCAAAGAATAAATTAAATAAACACACTAAAACAGCCCTAAAACTCACAAAACAATATTAGAACTTAGTTTGAAAAGCTAGAAAAAAAAGTAAGCAAAATAGAAGAGAATTAAAGCTAATAAGCAAGCCCAAGGAGGGTGACTAACCCCTCCACCTTTTGAACCTCAAAATCATATATTTTAGCCTCTTAAAACTCTGAAAAACAGTGGCCAAAAGTTGAGAAACAAGTGGGAAACAAAAGGATAAAAACTTTATGGAATAAGGTTCAAAAAAGGGTGGTTAGCCCCTCCACCATTGGTAGCTTTAAATCACAAGTTTCGGCCCACCAAGACCGTCCAAAAATATTGTGAAAATAGCAATAAAAGAGAAGGAAGAAGTAGTGTAAAGATGGAAAAAGTTATACATATTGAAGAGGAGTTACTCTTTTGTTCACAAACCACAAGATGTTCACTCTCAAGGGTTGAAATTTTGGCTTAAGAAACTCAGCAAGGAGCCTCAAATTTTTTATTTAAGAAGTGTATGTATAGTGTGTGTGTGTGTGTGTGTATTGTAAGATAGAGAAGGAGAGTGTTTTACAAGCTTTGGAGTCTTAGCAAAATTTTCTAACCTAAAATCAAGACGGGTGGGCTTGTATTTATAGAAAAACAGCTTCCTTAGTTAGAAATATTTGTATAGAGATAGCTGGTGCAAGGCTTGCACACGGGGGGGACAGCTGACTGCAAACATCTTCCTGCTGGGACACCTAGCCTGCCAGCCAGTGACTTGTATGACCGGCCACAAAAAGTGGCCTGACAGTTTGAAAAAATTGCTCTCAAGCCTGACTTCAAACGGACATATCTCCCTCATATGAACTCAAGTTTAGGTGATTCTAGAGTCTAAATTGAAGCCCATAAGTCAACTTTCCAATGGTTATAGCCTCACATCTAAATTCTAAGTGTAAAAAGAGATATGCCTAATTTAGTAAAAGCTGCTCATTTCTTTCTTAGCGGTTTGATGCCCGACTTCAAACGGGCTTATCTCCCTTATCCGGACTCGATTTTAGGTGATTCTTGAGTCTAAATTGAAGCTCTAAAAGTCTATTTCCAATGGTGGTGGCCTCACATCTAAATTCTAAGTGTACAAAGAGATATGCCTAATTTAGTAAAGGCTGCTCATTTCTTTCTTAATGGTTTGATGCTCAACCTTTTCCCCAACTAGTTTTCTTCCATCCCCTCTTATTTCCTTCAACTCCAAACCTATAAACAAGATGTTTTTAAATATTTTTCAAAGAGTTCACCTCCCTTCCATTTATTTCCACTTTGTCCTTACTCGATTTACTGAAAAGTGTAATATTTTAAATGAAATGCGAGCCTCGGAACATCGTAGAAACATTTGGAAAAATATTTTGAAAAAGAGGGTTTTAAGGTCTAAAATAGTTTTGGTCAAAATGGGGTGTAAGATTGGGATTAGAAACTCAAAACTAAAGCCTTTTGTTGAAGATTAAAACAATTATACAACGTAACTTTTCATCATCGAGTGTTCAAAGTACGGTGCCTAAGCCTTAAGAGCGGTCAAAAATGGGGTGTCTACACATAGTAAACCCAAAAGTAAGGGACCACACCCACATTCATACCCAAAGGCCATCAAACTATACAGCCACCACCACCCTATGCCCAAGACATACCCTGATATGCTTGAAGTTAAACACATAATCATTGATTGTGAAGTGGTAAGCTTTGAATTTTAGATTAACCCACATAGCTATTCTGATCTTGATTAATTCAAATACTTCAACCAAGATGTGGGCAGAGTCCTTGAACATACAATCATTCCTGAACTTCCACAAGGACCAAAGCACATCTGAAGGGGATACACACCAGATCAGTTTCTCCTTCTTCTTAACACAACCCCCAGACCACCAATGCAGCAACTCTTCAACTGAACCTGGCAAGGCTCTTTGGACATCCCACAATCTAAGAACATCCATCCAAACATGCCAGGAGAAAGGGCAAAAGATCAATAAATGATTTAGAGTTTCACTATCTGCCTTACAAAACACACACAAGCCAGGTTCATTACCTTGAATGACTTCAATTCTATACAGATACTCAACAGTCTTGACCCTATTTTTCCATGCCAACCATCCAAAAAATTGGACTTTTTGAGGGATGTGCTTGATCCATACCAACCTACTAGTACTGAGCTTAGGCCAAGGGAATCCTCTTCGATTTTACAAGCAAAGGCCACAGCACCTGAGCAAGAGGTTGAAGGGCTCCACACGGCTTTGTCATTCTAGTTATTCCTAATAGCAAATGCATTTGCAATAAGGGTAGATAACCTGAAGACCTCCTGGGATTCTCATTCATACAAGTCTCTTCTAAACTGAAACTCTCACTCCCCTCATAAACCTTTTTTTTCCTGCATCAATTTCAAAGAGACATTCTTTTGCACAGAAAGCCTAAACAGACTTGGAAACTCATCTTTCAACAATGTGAATCCACACCACATGTCATTCCAAAAATTAATGCTACCGTCATCCCCAACACTAAGCTGAAAGTTATTCAAATACAAATTATACAATCCAGGCCTCTGTTCTGCAACTGAAACAATTCCATTCCACACTTTTGAATAATTGCTATTAGGGTTGAAAGAAGGTACCCAACTACCCATATCAAGCTTATACCTACTATAAATAATTCTTCTCCACAATGCCTGTCTTTCACACCCAAACCTCAACCACCACGTCATTAATCGACAAGCATTTACATCCCTAATTCTTCTGATGCTTAAGCCCCCTTAATCAACTATTTTTGTAACCTTAGCCCATTTAACTAAATAAACTTTATTCCTCATGTCAGACCCTTCCCATAAAAATGAAGCTTGAATTTTTTCAATCTCTTTTGCCACCCCATCAGGCATCTTAAACAAAGATAGATAATAAATTGGCAAAGAGGACAACATAGATTTTATCAATGTATGCCTACCTGCAAAGGAAAGAAACCTTCTCTTCCAACCTACTAGTTTACTTTTCACACTATCCAACACAAGTTTCCAAGTTGGCTTCCTACTTGGATTAGCTCCTAATGGTAAACCAAGATATTTGAGATGGTGGCCATCATTTTTGCAATTGAGTTTAGATGCAGATTCAACCAGAGTATCCTCAGGCACACCCACCCCACATACTACACTCTTGTGATAACTAGTCTTGAGGCCAGCCAAAACTTCAAAACATCTTAAGATCCTTTTCAATTTCACCACTTCATCATGCTTTGCTTCACAAAACAATATAGAATAATCAACAAATTGCAAGTGTGTTATTCTAGTTCCATTCACCCTAATCTTCACTCCCTAGATAAGCCCCAACTCAAATGCTCTGGACAATAAGATATTGAGTCCTTCAGCAACTATATTGAACAAAAATGGTGATAAGGGATCACCTTGCCTAAGGCCTCTTTGTGGGTTGAACTCCTCAGTTGGGGATCCATTAACTAAGATAGACAATTTAGTTGTTGTAATATATTCTTCAATCCATGCACTCCACTTAGCACCAAAGCCAAAATTTGACATCATTGATAAAAGAAAATCCCAGTTAATGGAATCATAGACCTTTTCAAAAACCAGTTTAGTGATCACACCTTTCTTTTTGGCTTTCTTCCACCCATTAACAACCTCATTAGCTATTAGCACTCCATCAAGTATGTTCCTTCCGTCCAAAAATGCTGATTGGGCCTTACCAATAACTTTTGGTAACACACCTTTTAATCTTCCAGCCAAAACCTTAGTAACTATTTTATACAGCGATCCAACCAGACTAATTGGCCTATAATCAAACAATCCAAGTGGATTTAGCTTCTTTGGGATCAATGTATTGAAAGCACTATTAATCCCAATGACCAACCTGCAATTTCTATAAAACTCATTCATAAACTGAATCACCCCATATTTCATAATCTTCCAAAACTTCTGAAAATAGCCCATATTGAAGCCATCAGGTCCAGGAGCTTTGTTTCTATCACAATCAAACACTGCAACCCTAATCTCCTCTTCTGAGAATGCATTTTTAAGTTGGTTGAACACTAAACTACTCCTCACTAATTTGAAACCCCCACCCAACTTAGGTTTTAACTTCCATGATTTTGAGAAGTAATTCTTGAAATGATTATACACCCTAATCTTAACATCACTAGGCACCTCATGCACTATATCACCAATCTTAATTGAGTTAATCTCATTTATGCTTTGTCTGCTTCGAACCATAACATGGAAGAACCTAGTATTCTTGTCCCCATTTAAAGACCAGTTTAGCCTGGATTTTTGCAACCAAACCCACTTAGTCATCCTATTTAGCCTCCACGCATCTCCCCTGGCCTCTTTTCTTCTTTCTTTCTCAACATCATCAAGATCCCTTTCCTTAGCCAATAGATCAAAATTATTTACCTCCAGTTCAGCTTGTTTCAATTTATGAGTAATATTGCCAAAACCTCTCTATTCCACTTTTTTAGAGTAACTTTCAGAGCCTTCAATTTACTAAACCGCACAAATCCAACCCAAGCCTCCACTACTGACTTATTCCAGACTTTTTCTATGAAAGATAGGAACTTTGGGTGAAACATCCAAGCATTAAGAAACTTGAATAGTCTAGGACCCCAGTCTCTTTCATCCTCCATAAGTAATAAGGGGCAATAATCTGATATCATTCTAGGCAGACCCCACAACTTCAAATTAAACTTCTCCACCCATTCTGAATTCACCAAGAACCTATCAATTCTACTCCATTTCTCCTACTCCCTTGCATTGCACCAAGTAAATTTCTTGCCTAATAGTGGTACATCAATTATATCACACTTGTCAATAAACTTATTAAACTCCTTCATCCTTCTATCCCTTCTAAAACACCCTCTCATTTCCCTTATGTTCCTTATTTCATTAAAATCACCACCCAAACACCAACGTTTGGGAAACTCCTTCTTAAGATTAAATAAATAGTTCCAGAACTCACCACTTCTACCCACCTCATTAGGAGCATACACATTCAAAATCACACAATCAAATGAGTTAAAAATAGTACCTAATATCAATATGAACCTTTTATTGCAACAGCACTCTGATAATTATAGTACCACTGGATCCCAAATACACAATAGCCCACCAGCTGAGCCTTCAGCATCTACTGCCAGGAACTCCATTTTGCTCCTTGACCACATTGATCTTACTTCCTTTTCAGAAATAGAGGCTTTCTTAGTTTCCTGAAGCATAGCAATATCAAAATTTCTTTCCTTTAATACCTTTCTCACTTTACCTCTTTTTTCAAACCTCCCTAGTCCTCTAATATTCCACGATATCATCTTCATAAGCAACATTTTGACACCCTTAACCACCCAGCAATACCCTTCTATGCTGTTGCTCCAGACTCCCTCATAATTCTTTCCATGTCCTTCACCTCCATATCCATAATTTTATTAACAATCTCATCGTCCTTCCCATTAAACTTTATACCCAACATTTGCCCCATTTGCACTAATGCTTGTGCTTCATTAAGAATATATCTATCTCTACTGTGTCCACTTCATGTTTATATAGACAAAGAAATTGCTGCCACTGCTGCCCTAAAGATTGCACCTGTTGGACCTGGTTTGAGCATTGAAACTCCCTTATGACCATATCTTCTTGCTAACTTGGCATAACCTGTATCCAGTCCCTCTTGCTTCTTTCTCCTTTTCTTGCTCGACTTCATCTTTTCATTAATTTTCATTTTAGTAGAATCACTCAGTATCTTTTTTTTCTTTTTTTTTTACCTTATATTGGATGAACCTGGGGCTCCCTTTACTAGCCCAGACCCTTCAATCCCTTCAATCTCAAAAACACGTTGTGACAATCATTTTTGGTGGACCGCTCGAGTAGAAATTCGGTCACTCGAATGAAGATTCATAGCTCTCAGTAGTTTGCCATTTTGCAGGCGAGACCGCTCGAGCGATAAGGTGGTCACTCGAGCGCAGATTTCATGCTCCTTATATTTGTACTGTAGCTCTGCAAAACTGCTGGGACTTTACAATTACCACTCGAGCAGTGGAAGTATCGGTCTCAAGCGATCTCTTCAAAATTTGTTGGTCGCTCGAGCGAAGAAAAGTTCACTCACACGGTCTGTTGAGGCAACAGATTTAAAGGATCGATCAAACACATTTCTTTCTCACTTTTTACAAACACACACTCTGTTTATCTGTCTCTCTCTCTCTCTCTCTCTCTCACATTCTGAAACCCTAAACCCCCAAAACACTTGATTTCTCAACATTTTGCTGTAGATTCACCCAAGATCCATCAAGATAATTGACAAGCAAGTCAAGTTCAAGCTATTTACCGATTGTTTCATGATTTTGTTAAAGTTTCACATGGATCCTCAACTCTAGCTTCTATTTTTGAGGTAGGGGTGTCTTTAACTTGTTATAGCTTTAATTTGAAACTCACATGTGGTAATTTCATTAGATACTCCTTATATATATAACTATAGGTGAATATATGTAGAGAATGTTTTGTGTTAGTGAAAGGATTGGACAAAAGTAAACAAATGTTTCATGACTATGGAAGGATTGTGTTGAGTATTGATGAGTATTGTTGTTTGTAATGACCATTAGCTTGAATTTCATGAAAGGGAGGAAATCCCCAAATTTTATATAAAACCCTAGTTTTGGAAATTGTTCAATCAAAAGGGGTTTTGCTAATTGGTTTCAAAAACATGAAATTGAAGGCATTTGTTTAACTTTGAGGCTAAAATGTATCAATTGAAACATTTATATATATATATATATATATACCTTGTGTTGGTGATTTTTGTTGAATGAGAAATCATTATGACTGAAGAGTGAAATATTGAATTGTTGTGAATTGGAATCATTTTAGGGAAAATTGAGAATTTACAAATTCATGCATCATATGCATTATTAAATTTCTTTTATGATACAATGATGGTGTGAGTAGTGAATAGTTGAAAGGAGGTAAATAGTCTATGAGTCCGGGCAGTGAGTCGGGTGATTTTGAGTTATGTATTGTAATTGGTACTCGTGCAGGGAGTGAAGGTATCCAATTGTCCTGTCTGCGTATACCGCCGGAGAAATGTGGGAAAATGTTTTTAAGATGTCCACGAGCCCGCCGTTTTTGGATTCAGTAAATGTGGAAAAACATGATTTTTGGGTGTCCACGTCCCCACTGTTTTTGGAATCGACAAATGTGGAAAGGAAAAATATTTTTGGGTGCCCATCATCCCACCGTTTCTAGATTCAGCAAATGTGGGACTATTTGAAGTATACAAAATCTATATCTATGTATGTATTTTGAATTTTAGCTCTTACTTGGAATGTCA
This sequence comes from Camellia sinensis, assembly GCF_004153795.1. NCBI lineage: Eukaryota > Viridiplantae > Streptophyta > Magnoliopsida > Ericales > Theaceae > Camellia > Camellia sinensis. The sequence goes on along the minus strand of NW_021030550.1, from coordinate 188,533 downwards.
TAGTATATTTACCACCCTGTCTGAACTCAGCGAATGCCAACGTAAAATTTACATTACTCTTTTTATGCTCATGCATAAAGGTATTTATAAGCATACATGATACAATTTATCAAATGTTGCATTGCATGATCATATGTTTTTCAGTTGATATTATAACCTGTTAAATGCCTTACCCACTGAACTTGTGCTCACCCCAAATCTAACCATTTTCAAGAACTAAAGAAGAAGCACCTACTAAGTGATGTTTTGGGAAGGAGAAACCCTTTTGGAGCATGAATGCTTTTCTTTGAAACCATGTTGTGTCAAGCCTAAAGCTGTTTTGTAATTGTTTTTTGGATTACGTTAATGTAGCTGGGAACACCTTTCTAAGGACAGTTGACTGACAATTTGCCTTGTGGTATATTTTCATACTTTTTGAACTGTTTTGTTTCACACCTGGACGTAATGAGACGATATTCTAAGTTTTGGGTATAGTTCAAAAGGAAAGAAAAGTGTTTATGTTACCTCATTATTGTTGTCTCTATGTTTATGTTACCTCATTATTGTTGTCTCTACTCTTCATGTTTGTTGTATATTGGGAATGCCCGGATGAATGGGATTAGGGAGGTTCTTTGCATGGGCGTTACAAATTTCTATCAGAGCAGACTGGGTTGAATGCCTGGAGCTCGTGGGAAGCGGCTTTACCGCATAGGGCTATTATGTTAGCAAGGGGCGTTAGCTTGCCTTGTGTGACTTACCTATTTGTGTGATTATGTGAGTATGGAGTTAACATCTTAGGATGTGACTTGCATCCGTTGCAATCATCGAAATCCTTTTAGAAAGGCATCTAATCAATGCTTTTTCCACTAAGAGGTCCTTGAGTGCCATGGGACTAGTCGGAATCTTGAGGGAGTGACTCGTGTGTGCTCTATGTGTTTATATGACACTGTAGCGTGCTTTATGTGATATAGGCATCTGTCTAACTCGTGTGTGACGTGTGAGTTGACATATAGTGTATGGATTGTGAGTTAAATCTTTCCTCTTTACCTCTATATAGGATGTCTGGACGTGGTAGAGGTTGTGGCCGGCCATGTAGAGGTAGCCGAGATATGCTAGCTCGGCAAGATCTACCTTCCTAAGAAGAAAGAGTAGGGCAAAATGATGCGGTCGTTTCCCAACCCAGGATGCAATGGGGGCATTAGCCCGGGAAATGGCAGGGGCTCTTTGGGAGTACATGGATATACTCTAAGCCGAGCAAGCGCCGAGGACAATAGAGGGGAAAACTCGAACCGTCTTCTTGAAGAAGGAATTCTTTCATTCTAACCCTACCGAGATTAATGGCAGGCCTGATCCAATGAAGGCAGATGAATGGTTGGAGTAGATCCTTCTATCATTTAAGATTCTGGACATTCGTGATGGAGAGCTTCGGGTGGCATTAGCAACTTATTAATTAAAAAGGGAGGCTGGCCAATGGTGGAAGTCCATCAAACATAGAGTAGAGCATACTTGGGAGGTCTTCACCCATGCCTTCCAAGAGAAGTTCTTACCTCCTACGATTAAGGAGAAGTTGAGAAAGCAATTTTGAGGAACCAAGGTAGTTGGACACTCCAATGGCGGAATTTGAGGCCACATTTACTAGTCTAGCACGTTTCAGACCCGAGCTTGTAACAATTGAGGAGTGTTGGTGTCTAGAATTTGAGAAGAGATTAAGACCTAAAATTTTAATGAAGGTGATAGGTAACATGTATTGGGAGTATGATAGACTGGGGAGGCTGCAGCTCATGTAGAGAATATATTAGAGGCTGAGGAAGCTTGGCAGAGGCATAAGAAGTCGAGTTATGCTGAATCTAGGGGTGATATCGGATCTTCTAAGAGGTCCAGGGGTTCTTCTTCTTTCTTCCAGTCTATGCCCTAACAAGCTAAGTCACCGGGGTCCATTTCTGTGAGAAGTTCTGGAAGCACAGATCCTATCCATGTTACTTGTTTTAGATATGGCCAGCAAGGTCACAAAGCAGTTAAGTGCAAACAAAATCCTAGTCATCGACAACAAACTAAGTTCTCAAAGCTAAGGCTAGGGAAGGGGCCAATTGCCGGCATGTTACCATTGTGGGCAATCGAGGTATATAAAAAGGTCTAGTCCATAGCTGGACAGAACAAGAAGTTATTTGGGATCCAAAAATTCTGGGAATCATCAGGCAAGCCATGTCAGAGACAAAATTACCAATCAGTTCAGTCGGGGCAGATATCAAGGGCAATATCAAGGGCTACATCAGCACAATCAACCCAGCGGGCCAATGTTTTGAGACATGATCAGGGTGAACATAGGCCCCAAGCGAAAGTTTATGTGGTCAGTGCTTCTGAACAATCATCTAGACCATCAGTGATGAGAGGTACCTATCTTATCTACAATACTTGGGCCAACGTATTGATAGACACAGGGGCATCTCATTCATTTATCTCATTTGCATTTGCATCCACGTTGGGCTTAAAAGTAGAACAACTAGAGTCTTCACTCATGGTTACGTCACCAATCAAGGGTCAGGATGTCTTAAATCTGGGGTGTCGGAGTGTGTAATCGAGGTAGCAGAACGTCAACTCCCTTTTAATTTGGTGCTATTAGAGATGTCAGGTTTTGATGTCATTCTTGGAATGGAGTGGTTGTCCTCTCATCGTGCCATTATTGATTGCTACCGTGGACGGGTTATAGTGTGTATTGCAGGTGGGGATTATGTTTATTTTCTAGGGGATAGAGCTGATGAAAGGTTGTCACCCTTGTATGATCCACGAAGTCGAGGCAAACTTAGTTTTCTTCTTGCAACTATTGTCGATGACGAGGGTAGTACAGTTCGAGAGATATTTCCTAAGGTAGTTTGTGAGTATCTAGATGTTTTTCCTAAGGATCTCACTGAGTTACCGCCTCATCGTGAGGTAGAATTCTCTATAGATCTGGTGTCTGGTACGACACCCATCTCCACGTCACCATATAGATTTGCACCAACAGAGCTACTTGTTCTAAAAGAGCAGTTACAAGAATTGTTAGACAAGTGTTTTATACGCCCTAGTACCTCGCCATGGGAAGCACATGCTCTTTTTGCCAAGAAGAAAGATGGTTCATTGTGACTATGCATCAACTATTGTTAGTTAAATAGAGCCACAATCAAAAACAAATATCCCTTGCCCCGGATAGATGATCTTTTTGACCAACTTAAGGGTTCTCACTGTTTCTCAAAAATAGATTTAAGACCAAGTTACTATCGGTTGCGAGTGAAGGAGGAGGACATCCCTAAGACAGCCTTCCGTACGCGATATGGTCACTACAAATTCCTGGTGATGCCATTTGGTCCAACTAATGCTCCCGCCACCTTCATGGATCTCATGAATAGAGGTTTCCAAGATTATCTTAATAAGTTATGGTAGTCTTTGTAAATGATATCCTCATCTATTCACCTATAAAGAGGAGCACGAAACGCATCTTCACGTTGTTTTACAATTGCTTCGGGAACACTAACTGTATGCTAAACTTGAGAAGTGCGAGCTTTGGCTTTCGAAAATGAAGTTTTTGGGCCACGTTGTCTCAAGTGAGGGAGTCATAATAGAATCTTCAAAAATTGAAACAGTGTTGAAGTGGGAACAACCTAAGAACGTTTTCGAGATTTGTAGCTTTTTGGGTCTTGCTGGATATTATAGGCGGTTTATGAAAGATTTTTTCTATCTTAGTGGCACCATTAACCAAGTTGACTAGAAAAGGGATGAAATTCATTTGGAAGGAAGCATGTGAAAAGTCTTTCTTAGAATTGAAGACTAGATTAACCTTAACACCCATCCTAATTATCCCGGAGAGAGGGTTAGGTTATACAGTTTACTGTGATACTTCTAGAGAGAGTTTAGGGTGTGTTTTGATGCAAGAAGTTAAAGTTGTGGCATACCATTTCCCGCCAACTAAAAACTCATGAGAGAAACTACCCCACTCACGAACTTGAATTAGCTGCAATCATTTTTGCCTTGAAACTTTGGAGACACTACCTCTATGGAGAGAAATTTGATGTATTCTTAGACCATAAGAGCCTCAAGTATTTATTCTCTAAGAAATATTTGAATTTGCGCCAAAGAAGATGGATGAAATACCTGGAAGATTATGACTTCAAATTGCATTATCATCCTAGGAAGGCCAATGTAGTGGCTGATGCTTTGAGTAGAAAGTTGATAAGTTTGGTTGCTAGCCTTGCCATGAGGGAGTGGAAGATGTTTGGTGAACTAAGTGAGTTTGATGTGTAACTCGGAGAATCACCTAGTCAAGCCACCTTGTTTTCAATTCTAGCTCAGCCAGCGCTAGTTATATGAGTTTTAGAAGCACATCAAAATGATCCATAGGTGTAGGCAATTAAAGAGAAAATCCTACAAGGGAAAGAAGAGAAAGGGTTGAGGGTGCATTCCGACTCAAGTATCCAATATGTAGATCGCCCTTTTGTACCAAAATCTTACAAAAATGATGTACTTCGAGAGTTTCATCACTCCTGTCTTGCGATCCATCTTGGAGGCACAAAAATGTATCGTGATTTGAATTGTCAATGTTGGTGGAGGAGCATAAAGAAGGATGTAGCCTTATTTGTGTCTAAATGCCTAACTTGTCAACAAGTGAAGACGGAGCATCAAAAGGCTAGTCGGGCTGTTACAACCCTTACCTGTAGCAGAATGGAAGTGGGAACACATCACAATGGATTTCGTTTCGGGCATTCCTATAACTCATAAGGGTAATGGCGTTGTTTGGGTCATAGTAGACCAACTAACTAAGTCGACACATTTCTTTGCGGCGTGCATGGGCAATTCAGTGGATTACCAAGCAGAACTCTATGTTAGGGAAATTTTTTGGCTTCATGGGGTTCCAGTGAGCATTGTGTCAGATAAAGATCCTCGCTTCACCACACGGTTATGGTTGATCTTACAAATCATTATGGCAACTCAATTAACCTTTAGTATTGCTTACCACCCTCAAACTGATGATCAGTGTGAACGTATTATTCAAATTTTAGAAGATATGTTGAGAGCCTGTGTACTAGACTTTAGAGTGTCATGGGAGAAATATTTGTTGTTAGCCGAGTTTGCCTACAACAATAGCTTTCAGGCGAGTATTCGGATGGCACCTTTTGAAGCCTTGTATGGGCGTCCCTATAGGTCACCAGTATGTTGGGCTGAGGTAGGAGATTCACCCATGCTTGGACCAGATTTGGTTCGTGACACCACAGAAAAAGTATCTCTCATCTAGAAGAGGTTAGTTACGGCACAAAGCCAACAAAAGAGCTATGCAAATAGGAGAAGACAACCATTGTCTTTCGAAGTGGGTGACCATGTGTTTTTGAAAATATTGCCTAGAAAAGGTTTGATGAGATTTGGCTAGAGGGGAAAGCTATCACCCAAGTTCATCGATCCCTTTGACATCATTGAGCGAGTTGGAGAAGTTGTCTATCACCTTGCCTTGCCCCCACAATTATCCAAGATATATGACGTGTTTCACATCTTAACGCTTCACAAGTATGAACCCAACCCATCTCATATCTTATACTGGATGAACCTTGAAACAGATGAAAATGTTTCCTACGAAGAAAAACCTATAAAGATTCTAGACTCCCAAGAACAAGTACTGAGAGGCAAAATTATACCTCTAGTCAAAGTGCTACGGCATCATAATGGGGTAGGAGAACCCACTTGGGAGAGGGAAGCTGAAATTTGTGAAATATACCCTGACTTGTTTAACGGTGTGTAATTTTGTTACCCTTTTTGATTGTAATAATGCTTTGTGATTTGATTAGTGAAGCAATGAATTTGCATTGATTGTCGAAAAAATTGAAATTATACGGGGTAATGTGAATTTTGGATTGATTCTATTTCCATTGGATGACAATTTACTGATTGGGATTTTTGTAAAAGTAGCATTCCTCTTTCTTGAGAGTTATTGGGATTTTTTTGGCAGGGATTATAGAAATTTCGGGGATGAAATTCTTTAAGGAGGGTAAGTTGTAACAGTTATTTTTGGTGGACCGCTCAAATGGTCATTTGGTCGCTCAAGCGAAGATTCGTGGCTCTCGGTAGTTTGCCATTTTGCAGGCGAGACCACTCGAGCAATGAAGTGGTCGCTCAAGCACAGATTTCATGCTCCCAATATTTCCACTGTAGCTCTACAAAACTTCTGGGAACTCACATTTACCACTCAAGCAATGAAAGTATCGCTCAAGTGGTCTCTTTGAAATTTGTTGGTCACTTGAGCGAAGAAAAGTTTGCTCGAGCAGTCTGTCGAGGCAGCAAATTTAAAGGGTCGATCTAACTCATTTCTTTCTCACTTTTTACAAACTCTCTCTCTCTCTCTCTCTATCACCCATTTCGAAACCCTAACCCCCCTCCCCAAAAAAAAACACTTGGGTAGCATTTGGTAAAGTTTTTGTAATGCCCCAACCCTTTACACGTCATTGATATTGTCCACTTTGGGCCACGCCTGCATGGATTTGTTCTTCCTAGTGGGTCACCCATTGCAGAACTACTCCAGCCTAAGCACGCTTAACTGGGAGTTCAACTAGAAATCTCACCACTCGGGAAAAGGTCTCGATGCTATATAAGGGTCTAGGTTTTACTTTTATAGCCCATGAACTTCCCATCCATTCCCGATGTGGGACACCGAGACCTTATAACCCACCCTCCTTAAGGCTGCACGTCCTCATGCAGTAGCCTACTAGCTCACAAGCCGCCCACATGCACCGAAAGACGCCAGGGGCCCACACTCGGTAGTCTGGAGAGTTGGCTCTGATACCATTTGTAATGCCCCAACCCTTCAAATGTCATCGATATTGTCCACTTTAGGCCACGCCAGCACGGATTTGTTATTCCCAGTAGGTCACCTATCCCAGAACTACTCCAGCCTAAGCATGCTTAACTGGGGAGTTCTACTAGGGATCTCACCACCCGAGAAATTGTCTCGATGCTATATAAAGATGTAAGTTTTTACTTTTATAGCTTAGGAACTCCCCCTCCATTCCTGATGTGGGATACCGGAACCTTACAATTTTAGAATTAGGATTTGAGAATAGAGTTATATTTTGAGTTTGTGAGTTTTGGAATTATAATTTGGAAAGAGAAAATTTGTTTGGTTATGAGTTTTGAAAAGAGTTTTGAATTAAGTTTGAATTTTTAATGTGACATGAAATGAGAAAATTTGTTTAGTTATGAGTTTTGGAAAGAGTTTTCAAAGCTTAATTCAAAACCTTCTAACTCATAACCAAACACGCAGCTCAAATCTCTATTGAAAATTCTATTCAAAACACATAACCAAACTCTTTTTAACATTCAATTCAATAAAAAATAAAATAACAATTCATCATTTTAGTCTTAAAAAATAATTTTTATATTTAAAAAATACCAAAAACAAATATAAATTTTTTTTTTCCAAATAGCAGGTGGCGATTGGCAATTAGCAATTGCAAAAAAATAAAAATAAAAATAATTAATAAATAAAAGATTTACACTGTTCCGATCAACTGGTCAGACGTTTGGAGGGACGTCCGAGAGGATGATCAGGTAGACCCAAAATTCAAAAATCCTTTGCTTTTCAGAATGGAGAAGATGAAAGAGAGAGAGTAGCCAAACATGAAAAATAAGTATGTTTTGAAATGTGTGGTGGAATCATATTTCCAAAACTCCATCCAAGCAATGCATGCAAACAGAAAGATAGAATTATGATTACAAAGTTGTACCAAACATAGCCTTGATTTCTCAGCATTTTGCCCTAAATTCACCCAAGATCCATCAAGATAATTGAAGAGCAAGTCAAGTTCAAGCTATTTACCGATTGTTTCGCAATTTTGTTGAAGTTTCATGTAGACCCTCAACTCTAGCTTCTATTTTTAAGGTAGGGGTGCCTTTAACTTGTTATAGCTTTAATTTGAAACTCACATGTGGTAATTTTATTAGATACTCATTATATATAACTATAGGTGAATATATGTAGAGATTGTTTTGTGTTAGCAAAAGGACTGGACAAAAATGTTTCATGATTATGAAAGGATTGTGTTAAGTATTGATGACTATTATTGTTTGTAATGAACATTAGCTTGAATTTCATGAAAGAGAGGAAATCCCCAAATTTTATATAAAACCCTAGTTTTGGAAATTGTTCAATAAAAAGGGGTTTTGCTAATTGGTTTCAAAAACATGAAATTGAAGGCATTTGTTTAACTTTGAGGCTGAAATGTATGAATTGAAACATTTATATATATATACCTTGTGTTGGTATTTTTGTTGAATAAGAAATCCTTATGATTAAAGAGTGAAATAGTGAATTGTTGTGAATGAAAATCATTTTAGCCAAAATTGAGAATTTACAAATTCATGCATTATATGCATTATTCAATTTTTTTTATGACACAATGATGGTGTGAGTAGTGAATAATTGAAAGGGGGTAAATAGTCTATGAGTCCGGGTAATGAGTCGGGTGGTTTTGAGTTGTGTATTGTAATTGGTACCCACACGGGGAGTCAAGGTGCCCAATTGCCCTATCTGCGCATATCGCCAGACAAATGTAGGAAAATGTTTTTGGGTGTCCACGAACCCGCCATTTCTAGAGTCAGCAAATGTCGAAAAACATGGTTTTTGGGTGTCCACGTCCCCGCCGTTTTACGAGTCAGCAAATGTGGAAGGGAAAAAGGTTTTTGGGTGTCCATTGCCCCGCCATTTCTAGAGTCGGCAAATGTGGAACTATTTTCAGTATACAAAATCTATATATATGTATGTATTTTGAATTACGACTCTTACTTGGGATGCCATAGTATATTTACCACCCCTGTTTTTAGAAGAATGATTATCTAATATCCTACATGGTCATTTAAACTTATAAACAAGATTTATTTTAATATAGTTTCTATACTTGCATAACATGATCATGTGTGTTTCAATTAGTTATATAATTTGTTAACTATAATTCCTATTGGGCACTTGCTCACACCAAAAACTAATCATTTTTAGGAAATAAAATTGACGAGTCACCTAAATGATTTACTATGGATAGCAATTTGGACGAAGTATGAATGATCACTTGTTTGGTGTTTTGTGTTGAAGCCTTGGGGTTATTTTGTATAAATGTAAAGGATTTTATTTTTAAATTGGGGACTTTCGATAGAGTGTTGCCCTTTTTTGATTTCTCTATTTTGTATAACTGCGTAGTTTTTGAACTATTTCATTTTAACCATGGATGCAAACTGACTATATTGAAATTCTTGAGAATAGTTCAATGGGGGAAGAAGTGTTATGGAATTGTATTATTATTTCTTTATATACTGCTTGTATCTATGTGGATTGAGAAAGGGGAATAGGAATTGAGAGGTGTTTTCCCAGGGCATTATAAATGCAATGTCAAAATTCTTCTCTTTGTTACTTGACAAAAGAATGATGCACCAATGCACTTTTAATTCAAACAAAACAATATCAATTTTAGGGTGGTAATTCGCACTAGAATCCCAAGGTAAGAATCAAATACGTATACATAGATTTAATATATCAAAGTATTCTTACATTTATCGGCTCAATATGAAAGGGCAGTTGGGCAGCTAAAACAATTATTTTCCCACATTTATCGGCCTCAAGCACGAAAGGACAACTGGGCACCGAGAAAGCACTTTCCCACATTTGTCTGGCATCAAGCCCGAGATAGGGCAATTAGGTACTTTGACTCCCTATGCTGGTATCAACACAATACTCAACATATTTCCAAAACCGACTCTCTACTCGGATTATTGTGCCATTTACCCCCTTTCCAATATGCCAACATCCATGATAATAAAACAATAGGAATTCTAAAACCATGGAATGCAATGTGATGCATGAGTTCACAAATATAATGATTTTCCTAAAGTCCCTTTTTAAATTTTATAAGAAATAAACATCATAATCCATGGAAAAGAGGTGTTACAATCTCATAACTTCATAATCATCCATCAATATGACATAATTTCCAAGATTCATATCATTTCAAGATTTTCAAATGTATCAACATATCATCACCTCAATTTCATCACAAGTAGCAATTTATTCTCAAATCCCACTTTTAAAATCAAAATCACAAACTAGGGTTTCGTAAAAATTTGGGAATTTTTCTCATTTCCTTCATCTATCAAAGAACGATCAACAAATGACCAATTTTACGCAAAACTTTTAAAATATTTTAAAAGATTTGAGTGAAAACCCCATTTTCAAACATCATCACCATCTTCTTTTTTTTTTTAATTTATTAAAATCATTTATCTCATACATCATTCTATGGCTCTTACTTGGAATGTCATAGTATATTTACTGCCCCATATGAACTCAGGGAATGCTAACTTAACCTTTACATTAGTCTTTTCATGCTCATGTGTAGACACCCAATTTTTGACCGTCCTCAAGACTTGGACGTCATCGTTTGAACACTCGATGATCATCCATGCTCGTGTTTGTTTTGAGTTCTCGGGGGTCTCGACTACGCGCCTTGCCTCAAGATTTCTTAACTTATCTGTTTTGTGCTTGGTTGTGGACCAAGCACTTGGGTTTTTGCCTCTGAGGGCAAGGAATGGCTTGTTGGCCATCCCCACACCTCACCGACCATGGCTTGAGGCCACCGGCCCTGTTTTCTTTCTACCGGCCAAAGGTGTTGGCCGGTCGGCAATGTTTTTGGTCGGCCGGCCATTGTTTTGATCAATCGGCTACTTTTTCTGGATGAGACCTTTTCTTGAGGAGGTTTGAACCTTTTGAACCCTTGTTTTAGCTTCTGGAGAAAGTTTGAACCTTTTGAATCCTTGGTTTTAGCTTCTTGAGGAAGCTTGAACCTTTTGAACCTTTGTTTTAGCTTCTCCAAGAAGCTTGAACCTTTTTAGCTTCTCCAAGAAGCATTGACCCTTTTGCTCTAGCTTCTCCAAGAAGCTTGACCCTTTTGTTTTGGCTTCTTAGAGAAGCTTGAACCCTTTGCTTAGCTTCTTAAGGAAGCTTGACCCCTTTGCTCTAGCTTCCTCAAGAAGCTTGGCCCTTTTGCTACAAGCTTCTAAGAGAAGCTTGGCCCCTTTGCTCCAAGCTTCTTGAGAAGCTTGGACCTTTGTTCTTCTATAAAAGAAGAGCTCCTCTTCCATTGCAAGGGTTCTAAGAAAATGGTCTAAGGCACAAGAGTTGTATCTCTCTCTATCTCAATATTTTGAGCTCCAAAAGTGTTGGTTCTTGACCCCTTTGCACCACACCTCATAGCCACACACCTCCACCACTCATCTAAGGTCCTTGGAGGCCTTTTTCAGAGGTTAAAGGTCTAATTTTTTGGTCTCAAAGCTGCTGGTTTTCCTGGAACTACAAGGGTAACACACTTTACCCTCTTTTGGTCTTTATTTTGCTTCCTCTTTTAGCCATACTTAGAAGCATTTTTGAGCTTTGTCATAAACTGAAAAAAGTCTTATTTTGAGCTCTTTTTGAAGTTTGTTTAAGATCACTTTTGTGTTTGGGGTTTTTTACCCCCTCTTGGGCCTTGTTTGGCCTTTTTTTTGTGCCTTTTTTGTGAGCTTCGGGACCACCTTGTATTGGCCCTCTCACCACTAAAATCCAAAGGGATTCAGTGGTGGGGATGGTGTTTTGAGGTCCTAAGAAGGAGAGGGCCATCCCCTCTCCTTATTGTCTTGTTTACTTGCATTTTTGGCCTTACAAAGGAACCCATATTTGCACACTTCTTGAGCTCAGTTCAGGCCTTTTTCAGTGAGTTTTAGGGCCTTCTTGAACCCTTTCCAGAGCTGTTTTTGTCATTTAAGGCTTGCCTCTTGCATGTGTAGAGCAACCCAGTTTATAGCTTTTCAAAGTAGCACCTCATTCTTGCATGTATTGGATACATTTCAGTGGGTATTTGGTCATATTTTGGCATGTCATGAATCTGTTTTGGGCTGGTTTAGTGACCCCTTGAATGCTTCATACACTTGTAGTGTAAATCCCCTAAACTAGCTTCGCATGCTTCATGTTTTGTCATGTCTTGTTAGCTTGTTTGGTTTACATTTCAGTATGTTTTTGGTAATGTTTTGCCATATCATGACCCTATCCATAGTTGGTTTGGTCATCCTTTGCATGCTCCATATAGGTGTAGAACAAATCTTGTTTACTAGCCTCTTGTGTATGGTGTTTTGACTCATCATCCTAGCATATTTTGACTTTACTCTAACATGATTTTATGCTTATTTTGGGCTATCCTAAGACTGTTTTGGGCTTCCATGGACATATCACTCATGCTTTGTATAGCTATAGTGTAAATGCTTAGGCTAGTCTTGGGTTTTGAGGCCCCTACCATGCATATCATGAGTGTTTGCATGCTTCAGAGTCATTTTGGAATCATTTAGTATGCCATTTCAGAGCTGGAATATATGCCATTGTATGTCATGTTTCATCCTTGCATTGCTCTTGGAGAGTTGCATTTTGTGCCCTAAGCTTGGAGCCCTTGCATTGCACATGTTTGCATGAATCTTGGGCCTTGTTCTCATCTCATATGGCCACTGTTTTGGACCTATTAAAAAGCTGTCCATCTTGGTGTAAGTCCATCCTTTGCATGTTCTTGCATGCTCGCCTTGCATGTTGTTACATACTTGGCTTATTAATATGTTGTTGCATGTTTAAGTGATATCGCATTTGGCATGCATCTTTGATTAAGTTGCTTAACATGTTGTTACATGTCTTGCATACTTGCATGTTTAAGTTGCACTTTGCATGCTTGTTACCTTGCATACTTGTTACATGCTTGCATGTTTGCATACTTGTTCACATGCTCATATTGCATGCTTAGTTTGCATGCTTAGGTTGCATATCATTGCATGCATCCCATCCCTCTTGATCAATCATGATAGAGATTGGGGGCCTTATGTGTTTGTGTGCATTACATTTGACATTGAAATGCACACTTGGCCTCTTGGGCCATCATGCATCGAAATATGTGATTGGTGGCCCGAGGGTCGAGAACCATCCTTCCTTGAGTTCATAACATGATAGGGAGGTTGGTTGTGCAAATATTGCATCGTAAATGCTTTACCATGCTCTGTTTGTCCTCTGCTGCTGTTAAACAGGATTCTGCAGGAATGGATAGCCGACCGACCACATTGAGTGCCGGCCGACTACATATTTTTGGCCGAGAGCCATATTTTTGGTCGATGACCAGTTTCCCATGGCCAGTGATGTTTCCTCTTGGTCGGTTACATCCCACAGTGTTCAAGGAGTGTTCCAGAACCAACCTTGGGACTTTTGCAATTTTCAGAGGCATAAAGCAGTGTAAACAGAGGCAACATGAGCATGGCGTTGGATTTCCGAGCGAAGCCGAGCATGTGTGCATTTGACCCTCTTCCCGAGGCTGTTTTATTGCTTTCTTAACTTAATTAATTTTGTTTAATTAGTTAAGTGGTTGTGTAATTTTTAATTAGCTTGTTAGTTAATTAATTTGTATTATTCTTTTGGTCCCTCCGAGAGAGGGCGAATTATGTAATAAGCATATGTGTGTGTGATGCATGTCTTCCAACCTCCACTTCTTTCTCCCTTTTACTTACCTGCTTTTGATGGTTAGTACTAGGGCATATTTCAATTAGCATCCTTATGCTCGCATGTTTGCATCATTCATCTGTATTGCATGCACCGGGCTCGGCGCATCATACTAACTGCATTGTATTTTCCATTCCAAAGTTGAATACATGCTATCTGTTGCATTTCATATGCCATCTTAGAATAGCCGAGCCTATTTCTAGTTGCATTTTGCATACGTTGCATTAGTCATCTTAACATGAACTAGGATCATGCATATGATTACTAACTAGTTTCTGTTTTGGCTCGGAGTACTCGGTAAGCGTTTATGCTTTAGCATCCTTGCATGTGTGTGAATGTTGCCATGATAGCATGCTTACCATGAGGCTATGTGCTTATGTGATATAACTGCCTGGTTGCCTGTGGGTGAAGGGTGGATTGCTTGAATTGGAACAATTCATCGAAATTCATGTTTTAGCCTACTTGCGAGTAGCGAACCTCAAACTATTTTCCAAGCAAACGGATATGCAATGCTTTGTCCTAAATTAGGCGATCTAGTCTATACTTGTGTGTTGTGTGCATCACATAGTAAATCCTAGCTAATTAATCGGAATAAGAATGCATATGTTTTCAAAACAAGATATCATGTTTAGTAGAGGCCGATCTTTGATCAGGCAAGCGGGGGTGCTCATAGCTGACCTTCCCCAATCGTACCCAAGTTCCCGAGTCGAGGCAACTTTGGTGATGACGGACACGTGGCCTTAGGCAAACGAGTCAGGGTTTCCTAAATTCCCCTATAAAAAATATTTAGGTGGCGACTCTGTATCTGGCAAAGCAGTCCACGTTTGACACTTCTTTACAAAAAAAATTAGTTTTCAAAAACGATTTGCCGGATTTGGACTCTTTGGTTCAGATTTAGAACCGTGACAATTTGAGTCCGAACTGTAGTGAGCCCCAAACGAACAAATCGGGATTTCCCTCCCGGGACGTTCGGGGACGTCTACAAAATAGAAAAATGGTTTAGTATGAGTTTGGAAGAGTTTTCAAAACTTAATTCAAAAAACTTCTAACTCATAACCCAAACACGCAACTCAAATCCTATTGAATTCTATTCAAAACACATAACCAAACTCTTTTTAACATTCAATTCAATAAAAAATAAAATAACAATTCGTCATTTTAGTCTTAAAATAATTTTTATATTTAAAAAAATACCAAAAAAAATTATATTTTTTTTTTCCAAATAGCAGGTGGCGATTGGCAATTAGCAATTGCAAAAAAATAAAAATAAAAAAAAAATAATTAATAAATAAAAAATTTACACTGTTCCAGTCAACTGGTCGGACATTTGGAAGGACGTCCGGGAGGATGATCAGGTAGACCCCAAATTCAAAAATCCTTTGCTTTTCAGAATGGAAGAAGATGAAAGAGAAAAAGAGTACCAAATGTGAAAAAGAAGTATGTTTTGAAATGTGTGGTGGAATCATATTTCCAAAACTCCATCCAAACAATGGCATGCAAAACAGAAAGATGGATATTATGATTACAAGATTGTACAAACACAGCCTTGATTTCTCAACATTTTGCCTAAATTCACCCAAGATCCGTCAAGATAATTGAAGAGCAAGTCAAGTTCAAGCTATTTACCGATTTGTTTTGCAATTTTGTTGAAGTTTCATGGTAGACCCTTAACTCTAGCTTCTATTTTTAAGGTAGGGGTGCCTTTAACTTGTTTATAGCTTTAATTTGAAAACTCATGTGGTAATTTTATAGATACTCATTATATATATAACTATAGGTGAAATAATGTAGAGATTGTTTTGTGTTAGTAAAGGATTGGACAAAATGTTTTCCATGATTATGAAAGGATTGTTGTTAAGTATTGATGACTATTATTGTTTTTGTAATGAACATTAGCTTGAATTTCATGAAGAGAGGAAATCCCAAATTTTTAATAAAAACCCTAGTTTTGGAAATTGTTCAATAAAAAGGGGTTTTGCTAATTGGTTTCAAAAACATGAAATTGAAGGCATTTGTTTAACTTTGAGGCTGAAATGTATGATTGAAACATTTATATATATATTACCTTGTGTTGTATTTTGTTGAATAAGAAATCCTATGATTGAAGAGTTGAAATGGTGAATTGTTGTGAATCAAAATCATTTTAGCGAAAATTGAGAATTTACAAATTCATGCATCATATGCATATTCAATTTTTTTTATGACACAATGATGGTGTGAGTAGTGAATAGTTGAAAGGGGTAAATAGTCTATAAGTCCGGGTAATGAGTCGGGTGGTTTTGAGTTGTGTACTGTAATTGGTTACCCAACACGGGAGTTCAAGGTGCCCAATTGCCCTGTCTGCGCTACTGCCTGACAAATGTAGGAAAAATGTTTTTGGTGTCCACGAACCCGCCATTTCTAGAGTCAGCAAATGTCGAAAAAACATGGTTTTGGGTGTCCACGGTCCCCGTCGTCCTAGAGTCAATAAATGTGGAAAGCAAAAATGTTTTTGGTGCCCTTTGCTCTGCCGTTTCTAGATTCGGCAAATGTGGGACTATGTTTAAGTATACAAAATCAATATCTGTGTGTGTATTTTTGAATGTTGGCTCTTACTTGGAATGTCATAGTATATTTATGCCCCATATGAAACTCAGGGAATGCTAACTTAACCTTTACATTAGTCTTTTCATGCTCATGTGTAGACACCCATTTTTGACCGTCTCAAGACTTGGACGTCATCCGTTTGAACACTCGATGATCATCCATGCTCGTGGTTTGTTTTGAGTTCTCGGGGGTCTCGACTACGCGCTTGCCTCAAGATTTCTTAACTTATCTGTTTTGTGCTTGGTTGTGGACCAAGCACTTGGTTTTTGCCTCTGAGGGCAAGGAATGGCTTGTTGGCCATCCCACAACCTCACCGACCATGGCTTGAGCCACCGGCCCGTTTTCTTTCTACCGGCCAAAGGTTGTGGCCGGTCGCAATGTTTTTGTCGGCCGGCCATTGTTTTGATCAATCGGCTACTTTTCTGGATGAGACCTTTTCTTGAGGAGGTTTGAACCTTTTGAAACCTTGTTTTAGCTTCTGGAGAAAGTTTGAACCTTTGAATCCTTGGTTTTAGCTTCTTTGGGAAGCTTGAACCTTTTGAACCTTTGTTTTGCTTCTCCCAAGAAGCTTGAACCTTTTTAGCTTCTCCAAGAAGCATTGACCCTTTTGCTCTAGCTTCTCCAAGAGGCTTGACCTTTTGTTTTGGCTTCTTAGAAGAAGCTTGAACCCTTTGCTTAGCTTCTTAAGGAAGCTTGACCCCTTTGCTCTAGCTTCCTCAAGAAGCTTGGCCCTTTTGCTACAAGCTTCTAAGAGAAGCTTGGCCCCTTTGCTCCCAAGCTTCTTGAGAAGCTTGGACCTTTGTTCTTCTATAAAAGAAGAGCTCCTCTTCCATTGCAAAGGTTCTAGAAAATGGTCTAAGCACAAGAGTTGTAGTCTCTCTCTATCTTCAATATTTGAGCTCCAAAAGTGTTGGTTCTTGCACCCTTTGCACCACACCTCATAGCCACACACCTCCACCACTCATCTAAGGTCCTTGGAGGCCTTTTTTCAGAGGTTAAAGGTCTAATTTTTTGGTCTCAAAGCTGCTGGTTTTCCTGGAACTACAAGGGTAACACACTTTACCCTCTTTTGGTCTTTATTTTGCTTCCTCTTTTAGCCTACTTAGAAGCATTTTTGAGCTTGTCATAAACTGAAAAAAGTCTTATTTTTGAGCTCTTTTTGATGTTTTTTAAGATCACTTTTGTGTTTGGGGTTTTTTACCCCTCTTGGGCCTTGTTTGGCCTTTTTTTGTGCCTTTTTTGTGAGGCTTCGGGACCACCTTGTATTGGCCCTCTCACCACTAAAATCCAAAGGCATTCAGTGGTGGGGATGGTGTTTTGAGTCCTAAGAAGAGAGGGCCATCCCCTCTCCTTATTGTCTTTGTTTACTTGCATTTTTGGCCTACAAAGAACCCATATTTTGCACACTTCTTGAGCTCAGTTCAGGCCTTTTTCAGTGAGTTTTAAGGGCCTTCTTGAACCCTTTCCAGAGCTGTTTTTTCATTTAAGCTTGCCTCTTGCATGTGTAGAGCACCCAGTTTATAGCTTTTTCAAAGTAGCACCTCATTCCTTGCATGTATTGGATACTTTTCAGTGGGTTATTTGGTCATATTTTGGCATGTCATGAATCTGTTTTGGCTGGTTTAGTGACCCCTTGATGCTTCATACACTTTGTAGTGTAAACCCCTAAACTAGCTTCGCATGCTTTCATGTTTTGTCATGTCTTGTTAGCTTGTTTGGTTTACATTTCCAGTATGTTTTTTGGTAATGTTTTGGGAACACATCACAATGGATTTCGTTTCGGGCATTCCTATAACTCATAAGGGTAATGGCGTTGTTTGGGTCATAGTAGACCAACTAACTAAGTCGACACATTTCTTTGCGACGTGCATGGGCAATTCAGTGGATTACCAAGCAGAACTCTATGTTAGGGAAATTTTTTGGCTTCATGGGGTTCCAATGAGCATTGTGTCAGATAGAGATCCTCACTTCACTGCACGGTTATGGTTGATCTTACAAATCATTATGGCAACTCCATTAACCTTTAGTATTGCTTACCACCCTCAAACTGATGATCAGTGTGAACGTATTATTCAAATTTTAGAAGACATGTTGAGAGCCTGTGTACTAGACTTCAGAGTGTCATGGGAGAAATATTTGTTGTTAGCCGAGTTTGCCTACAACAATAGCTTTCAGGCTAGTATTAGGATGGCACCTTTTGAAGCCTTGTATGGGCGTCCCTATAGGTCACCAGTATGTTGGGCTGAGGTAGGAGATTCACCCATGCTTGGACCAGATTTGGTTCGTGACACCACAGAAAAAGTATCTCTCATCTAGAAGAGGTTAGTTACGGCACAAAGCCGACAAAAGAGCTATGCAAATAGGAGAAGACAACCATTGTCTTTCGAAGTGGGTCACCATGTGTTTTTGAAAATATTGAGTAATCAACATTTGATGAGATTTGGCTAGAGGGGAAAGCTATCACCCAAGTTCATCGATCCCTTTGACATCATTGAGCGAGTTGGAGAAGTTGTCTATCACCTTGCCTTGCCCCCACAATTATCCAAGATATATGACGCGTGTCACATCTTAACACTTCACAAATATGAACCCAACCCATCTCATATCTTATACTGGATGAACCTTGAAACAGATGAAAATGTTTCCTACGAAGAAAAACCTATAAAGATTCTAGACTCCCAAGAACAAGTACTGAGAGGCAAAATTATACCTCTAGTCAAAGTGCTATGGCATCATAATGGGGTAGGAGAACCCACTTGGGAGAGGGAAGCTGAAATTTGTGAAATATACCCTGACTTGTTTAACGGTGTGTAATTTTGTTACCCTTTTTGATTGTAATAATGCTTTGTGATTTGATTAGTGAAGCAATGAATTTGCATTGATTGTCGAAAAAATTGAAATTATACGGGGTAATGTGAATTTTGGATTGATTCTATTTCCATTGGATGACAATTTACTGATTGGGATTTTTGTAAAAGTAGCATTCCTCTTTCTTGAGAGTTATTGGGATTTTTTTGGCAGGGATTATAGAAATTTCGGGGATGAAATTCTTTAAGGAGGGTAAGTTGTAACAGTTATTTTTGGTGGACCGCTCAAATGGTCATTTGGTCGCTCAAGCGAAGATTCGTGGCTCTCGGTAGTTTGCCATTTTGCAGGCGAGACCACTCGAGCAATGAAGTGGTCGCTCAAGCACAGATTTCATGCTCCCAATATTTCCACTGTAGCTCTACAAAACTTCTGGGAACTCACATTTACCACTCAAGCAATGAAAGTATCGCTCAAGTGGTCTCTTTGAAATTTGTTGGTCACTTGAGCGAAGAAAAGTTTGCTCGAGCAGTCTGTCGAGGCAGCAAATTTAAAGGGTCGATCTAACTCATTTCTTTCTCACTTTTTACAAACTCTCTCCCTCTCCCTCTCTCTCTCTCTATCACCCATTTCGAAACCCTAACCCCCCCCAAAAAAAAAAACACTTGGGTAGCATTTGGTAAAGTTTTTGTAATGCCTCAACCCTTTACACGTCATTGATATTGTCCACTTTGGGCCACACCTGCACGAATTTGTTCTTCCTAGTGGGTCACCCATCGCAGAACTACTCCAGCCTAAGCACGCTTAACTAAGGAGTTCTACTAGGGATCTCACCACTCTGGAAAAGGCCTCGATGCTATATAAGGGTCTAGGTTTTTACTTTTATAGCCCATGAACTTCCCCTCCATTCCCGATGTGGGACACCGAGACCTTACAATCCACCCTCCTTAAGGTTGCACATCCTCATGCAGTAGCCTACTAGCTCACAAGCCGCCCACATGCACCGAGAGATGTCAGGGGCCCACACTCGGTACTCTGGAGAGTTGGCTCTGATACCATTTGTGATGCCCCAACCCTTCAAATGTCATCGATATTGTCCATTTTAGGCCACGCCAGCACGGATTTGTTCTTCCCAGTGGGTCACCTATCCCATAACTACTCCAGCCTAAGCATGCTTAACTGGGGAGTTCTACTAGGGATCTCACCACCCGGGAAAATGTCTTGATGCTATATAAAGATGTAGGTTTTTACTTTTACAGCTTAGGAACTCCCCCTCCATTCCTAATGTGGGACACCGGAACCTTACAATTTTAGAATTATGATTTAAGAGTAGAGTTATATTTTGAGTTTGTGAGTTTTGGAATTATGATTTGGAAAGAGAAAATTTGTTTGGTTATGAGTTTTGAAAAGTGTTTTGAATTAAGTTTTGAATTTTTAATGTGACATGAAATGAGAAAAATTGTTTAGTTATGAGTTTTGGAAAGAGTTTTCAAAACTTAATTCAAAAACTTCTAACTCATAACCAAACACGCAACTCAAATCTCTATTGAAAATTCTATTCAAAACACATAACCAAACTCTTTTTAACATTCAATTCAATAAAAAATAAAATAACAATTCGTCATTTTAGTCTTAAAAAATAATTTTTATATTTAAAAAATACCAAAAAAAAATATAATTTTTTTTTTCCAAATAGCAGGTGGCGATTGGCAATTAGCAATTGCAAAAAAATAAAAATAAAAAAAAATAATTAATAAATAAAAAATTTACACTGTTCCAGTCAACTGGTCGGACATTTGGAGGGACGTCCGGGAGGATGATCAGGTAGACCCAAAATTCAAAAATCCTTTGCTTTTCAGAATGGAGAAGATGAAAGAGAAAGAGTAGCCAAATGTGAAAAAGAAGTATGTTTTGAAATGTGTGGTGGAATCATATTTCCAAAACTCCATCCAAACAATGCATGCAAACAGAAAGATGGAATTATGATTACAAAGTTGTACCAAACACAGCCTTGATTTCTCAACATTTTGCCCTAAATTCACCCAAGATCCGTCAAGATAATTGAAGAGCAAGTCAAGTTCAAGCTATTTACCGATTGTTTTGCAATTTTGTTGAAGTTTCATGTAGACCCTTAACTCTAGCTTCTATTTTTAAGGTAGGGGTGCCTTTAACTTGTTATAGCTTTAATTTGAAACTCACATGTGGTAATTTTATTAGATACTCATTATATATAACTATAGGTGAATATATGTAGAGATTGTTTTGTGTTAGTAAAAGGATTGGACAAAAATGTTTCATGATTATGAAAGGATTGTGTTAAGTATTGATGACTATTATTGTTTGTAATGAACATTAGCTTGAATTTCATGAAAGAGAGGAAATCCCCAAATTTTATATAAAACCCTAGTTTTGGAAATTGTTCAATAAAAAGGGGTTTTGCTAATTGGTTTCAAAAACATGAAATTGAAGGCATTTGTTTAACTTTGAGGCTGAAATGTATGAATTGAAACATTTATA
Source organism: Camellia sinensis (assembly GCF_004153795.1). Taxonomy (NCBI): domain Eukaryota; kingdom Viridiplantae; phylum Streptophyta; class Magnoliopsida; order Ericales; family Theaceae; genus Camellia; species Camellia sinensis. The sequence continues at coordinate 167,088 of NW_021030550.1, read as the reverse complement.
TATATATACCTTGTGTTGGTATTTTTGTTGAATAAGAAATCCTTATGATTGAAGAGTGAAATGGTGAATTGTTGTGAATCAAAATCATTTTAGCGAAAATTGAGAATTTACAAATTCATGCATCATATGCATTATTCAATTTTTTTTATGACACAATGATGGTGTGAGTAGTGAATAGTTGAAAGGGGGTAAATAGTCTATAAGTCCGGGTAATGAGTCGGGTGGTTTTGAGTTGTGTACTGTAATTGGTACCCACACGGGGAGTCAAGGTGCCCAATTGCCCTGTCTGCGCATACTGCCTGACAAATGTAGGAAAATGTTTTTGGGTGTCCACGAACCCGCCATTTCTAGAGTCAGCAAATGTCGAAAAACATGGTTTTTGGGTGTCCACGTCCCCGCCGTTCCTGGAGTCAACAAATGTGGAAAGCAAAAATGTTTTTGGGTGCCCATTGCTCTGCCGTTTCTAGATTCGGCAAATGTGGGGCTATGTTAAGTATACAAAATCAATATCTGTGTGTGTATTTTGAATGTCGGCTCTTACTTGGAATGTCATAGTATATTTACTGCCCCATATGAACTCAGGGAATGCTAACTTAACCTTTACATTAGTCTTTTCATGCTCATGTGTAGACACCCCATTTTTGACCGTCCTTAAGACTTGGACGTCATCGTTTGAACACTCGATGATCATCCATGCTCGTGTTCGTTTTGAGTTCTCGGGGGTCTCGGCTACACGCCTTGCCTCAAGATCTCTTAACTTATCTGTTTTGTGCTTGGTTGTGGACCCAGCACTTGGGTTTTTGCCTCTGAGGGCAGGGAATGGCTTGTTGGCCATCCCCACACCTCACCGGCCATGGCTTGAGGCCACCGGCCCTATTTTCTTTCTACTGGCCAAAGGTGTTGGCCGGTCGGCAATGTTTTTGGTCGGCCAGCCATTGTTTTGATCAATCAGCCACTTTTTCTGGCCGAGACCTTTTCTTGAGGAGGTTTGAACCTTTTGAACCCTTGTTTTAGCTTCTTGAGAAAGTTTGAACCTTTTGAACCCTTGGTTTTAGCTTCTTGAGAAAGCTTGAACCTTTTAAACCTTCTCAGCTTCTCCAAGAAGCATTGACCCTTTTGCTCTAGCTTCTCCAAGAAGCTTGACCCTTTTGTTTTGGCTTCTTAGAGAAGCTTGAACCCTTTGCTTAGCTTCTTGAGGAAGCTTGACCCCTTTGCTCTAGCTTCCTCAAGAAGTTTGGCCCTTTTGCTACAAGCTTCTAAGAGAAGCTTGGCCCCTTTGCTCCAAGCTTCTCCAAGAAGCTTGGACCTTTGTTCCTCTATAAAAGAAGAGCTCCTCTTCCATTGCAAGGGTTCCAAGAAAATGGTCTAAGGCACAAGAGTTGTATCTCTCTCTATCTCCATATTTTGAGCTCCAAAAGTGTTGGTTCTTGACCCCTTTGCACCACACCTCATAGCCACACACCTCCACCACTCATCTAAGGTCCTTGGAGGCCATTTTTAGAGGTTAAAGGTCAAATTTTTTGGTCTCAAAGCTGCTGGTTTTGCTAGAACTACAAAGGTAACACACTTTACCCTCTTTTGGTCTTTATTTTGCTTCCTCTTTTAGCCATACTTAGAAGCATTTTTTATCTTTGTCATAAACTGAAAAAGTCTTATTTTGAGCTCCTTTTGAATTTTGTTTAAGATCACTTTTGTGTTTGGGGTTGTTTACCCCCTCTTAGGCCTTGTTTGGCCTCTTTTTTGGGCCTTTTTTGTGAGCTTCGGGACCACCTTGTATTGGGCCTCTCACCACTGAAATCTAGAGGGATTTCAGTAGTGGGGATGGTGTTTTGAGGTCCTAAGAAGGAGAGGGCCATCCCCTCTCCTTTTTGTCTTGTTTACTTGCATTTTTGGCCTTACAAAGGAGCTCATATTTGCACACTTCTTGAGCTTGGTTTAGGCCTTTTTTAGTGAGTTTTAGGGCCTTCTTAAACCCTTTCCAAAGTTGTTTTTGTCATTTAAGGCTTGCCTCTTGCATGTGTAGAGCAACCCCCTTCATAGCTTTTCAAAGTAGCACCTCATTCTTGCATGTATTGGATACATTTCAGTGGGTATTTGGTCATATTTTGACATGTCATGAATCTATTTTGAGCTGGTTTAGTGACCCCTTGAATGCTTCATACACTTGTAGTGTAAATCCCCCAAACTAGCTTCACATGCTTCATGCTTTGTCATGTCTTGTTAGCTTGTTTGGTTTACATTTCAGCATGTTTTTGGTAATGTTTTTCCATATCATGACCCTATCCATAGTTGGTTTGGTCATCCTTTGCATGCTCCATATAGGTGTAGAACAAATCTTGTTTACTAGCCTCTTGTGCATGGTGTTTTGACTCATCATCCTAGCATATTTTGGCTTTACTCTAACATGATTTTATGCTTATTTTGGGCTATCCTAGGACTGTTTTGGGCTTCCATGGCCATATCACTCATGCTTTGTATAGCTATAGTATAAATGCTTAGGCTAGTCTTGGGTTTTGAGGCCCCTACCATGCATATCATGAGTGTTTGCATGCCTCGGAGTCATTTTGGAATCATTTAGTATGCCATTTTAGAGCTAGAATGTATGCCATTGTATGCCATGTTTCATCCTTGCATTGCTCTTGGAGAGTTGCATTTTGTGCCCTAGCCTTGGAGCCCTTGCATTGCGCATGTTTGCATGAATCTTGGTCCTTGTTCTCATCTCATATGGCCACTATTTTGGACCTATTAGAGAGATGTCCATCTTGGTGTAAGTCCATCCTTTGCATGTTCTTGCATGCTCGCCTTGCATGTTGTTACATACTTGGCTTATTAATTTGTTGTTGCATGTTTAAGTGATATCGCATTTGGCATGCATCTTTGATTAAGTTGCTTAACATGTTGTTACATGTCTTGCATACTTGCATGTTTAAGGTGCACTTTGCATGCTTGTTACTGTAAACACCCCATTTTTGACCGCCCTTAAGACTTGGGCGTTACTGATGGTTTACTTGGTGGAGAAAGGTGTGCAGGGCAAAGGTTCAGTTTCTTCGGCAAGAAGAGAGACAAATCTCAACTTCACACCCCATTTTGGACCAAAGTTATTTTGGATGGTTTTTAGACCTTAAAACCCTCTGTTTCAAAACATTTTTGAAATAAAGTTTCTACAATGTTCCGAGACTCACACTTTGTCAAATGATGTGCTTTTCGATAAACCGAGTGAGGACAAAGTGGAAATGAATGAAAGAGAGATGAAATCTTTCAAAACACCTTGTTTAGGGGTTTAGAGTTGAAGAAGAGAGGAAAGGAGATGAGAAAATTAGTTTGGGAGAAGTTCGGAATGAATCCGGGTAGAAGCGAGTCGAGCAGCCCTCGCTGAATCGGGCTTATCTGTCTGTACACTTGGAGTTTAGCTATGGGACCACCACCGTCGGAAATCTTACTTCTGGGGCTTCATTTTGCACTCAAGAATCTCTTAAAGCCAAGTCCGGGTGGGGGAGATATGCGCAGCTGAAGTTGGGCGTCATCCCGGTTGGATCGAATCTGCGCGGCTTCACCAAAATGGGCATAACTTTTTCCACAGGAGGAAGTTTAATGCAAGGTTTGTGCCATTGGAAAGCTAACTTCCGGGGCTTCAATCTGGACATCCACCGGCACTTTTTGACCTCATCGGCCACCCATCGGCACTCTATTTATCCGACCGGCCAGTATAAATTGCAGGTCGGCAATATATTGTGCCGACCGGCCATTTATTTTGCCGATGACCTCCTTTCATGGCCGATATGACCCTTTTGCACCCCTCAAGCATGTTGCATGCCAGCTGTGCCAGCTATTCTCCATTCAAACCCTCTGTCCGAGATTTTGCCTTTTGGGGGGAAACTTGATTTGTTTTCCCCCCCTTTTTTTCCCCCTCTTTCCCACCCCTTTTGCTTATATATACAGCCCCTCCCCTTCAGATTTTTGGGTTACAAAAATTTGTTTTGAGAGCCTTGCATCAATTCTTCCTCTCTCTCTACTCTAAGCCTCAAAACACCAAGTCCTACACCCTTTTCTTCATCACCACCTAGCACCACACTACCACTTCCATTCCAGCAGCTTGGAGGTCTTCTCAGAGGCTAGGAGGCAGCTTTTCTTGGTCCAAGAGGCAGCAAAGGATTGGTCTTCAAGGGTGAGTTGATTTCTCCCTCTTTCTAGCTCATTTTTGCAAGTTTTCTTAGCCCCTTTTGCTTGCTGTTTTGAGCTCCGACCAAAACTGAAAGTGGAATCTTTTTGAGCTCTATTTCATCTTTCATTAAGGATCTTACCCTGTTTGGGACCCCCATTTTGCACTTGCTTCATTACCCCTTTATATGCCATAATCTTGCATAGTATTTTTGGCCTATGTGTAATCTGTTTCGGAGCATGATGTAAACTATAGATAGGCTTATTTTGAGCCCTTCTTCAACATTTAAGAAGGGTTCATCACTGTTTGGGACCTCCATGTGCCACTTGTCATTATCCCCTTCTTTGGTCCTCATTTTTGCATGATTTATTAGCCTATTGAGCTTCTGTTTTTGGACCTTGGTCCGAACTGAAAATGGCCCTATTTTGACCCTCTCTTCATGTTTCATTGAGGGTCTATGGCTGTTTGGGACATTCTTTTTATACTTCATGTTATAGCTCTCTTGGTGCCATTATTTTGCATAGCATTTTGAGCATACTTGTATCTGTTTTTGGGGTTTGTCATAAACTGTAATATATCATATTTTGGGTCCCTCTTAAACATTGTTGAAGGACCCTCGGCTGTTTGAGGCCTTCAGCTGTGACTTGCTTCATTAGCTTGCTTTCAGGGCCATTTTTGCATGCTAGTTTAGCCCCATTTTCATTTGCTGTTTGACCTTGCTTAGAACTGTAAACATGCTTTTTTTGGGGCTTCCTTGAATCTGTCTTCACATGTCATGATCAAATAATGCATGCTTTGTATAGCTATAGGTCATTGCGTATGCCTAATTTTGCATTTCGAGATCATTTCATGCATCGGGTGCTATATTGTCATGATTCGGGGCTGTTTCGGGTCATATTTTAGTGCTGAAATTTGCATGCTAGCATATCATCTTGCCATGTTTTGTTAAGAGTGGCATTCGGTGCCTTAAGATCGGTCCTCGGTTTACGTGCATGCGTGCACGTACTTCGAGAGTCTCATTTTCATCTCATGGCCACTGATGTGGGTGTGGCTGAGGTCCACTCACATTGGTATAAGTCCATCTTGCATTGTGTATGCCATGTTTCAATGCGTTGTGCATGTTATGTTGTTAGCATTGTGTGTGCCATGTAGTTGTATTGCATGTTTGTATGTTTGCTTGCATGCTTAGGTCGCATGTGCATTGTTGTGCATTGCCTCGCCTCTTGACCAACCATGATTGAGGTTGGGTCCCTTGTATATTTTGTGTGCATTGCATTTTACATTGAAATGCATACTTGACTCTTTGGCCATCATGCATCGAAATGCGCGATTGGTGGCCCGAGGGTCGAGGGCCATGCTCCCTTGAATCCATTACATGATAGGGAGTGTGTCCATGCATACATTTGCCTAAAAATTCTATGCCATACACTGCTTGCCCTCTGCTACTGCCAATTACAGGTTCTGCAGGAGGCTTTGGCCGGTCGGTTAAATACAGTGCCGACCGGCAATCCATCAATGGCCGATAACTTCATCAGCGGCCGGTGACCATTTACCATGGCCGGTGCCCATCCCTCCCAGCCGGTGGTATTCCCCAACATCCAGAGAGCATGCCCTTAGACTTTGGCAGTCCTCAGAGGAGCAGGGCAGTGAAAAACAGAGGCAACAGTGCTATGGCAGCGAGTTTCCGGGCGATATGGGTCAAGCATGCATCATTCGCGCATCCCAATGCGGGGGTCGTGGCCACCTTCCCTTTGCCTTTAATTTGTTAATTAAATAGGAATTCTGTAATAATTAATTAAGTAGTTAGTTATTTATTCGGACTGTAATATTTATTCGGTCCCTCCGAGTGAGGGCGTATTTGTAATAAGTGTGGGTGCGTGTGTGCATGTCTTCCAATCCCCACTTCTTTCTCCCTTTTACTTACCTGCTTTGATGGTTAGTATTAGGACATGTTTAATTTAGCATACCTTATGCTATGCATGCGTGCATCCATACATTTGTCTTACATGCACCGGGCTCGGCACATCATGCTAACTGCATTTGTATTCCAATTCCAAAGTTGAGTACTTGTTAATTGCAGCATTTCACATGCCACGTTTAGGATAGCCGAGCCTATCATAGTTGCATCCTACATGTGTTGCATTAGTCATCTTAACATGAACTAGGATCATGCATATGATTACTAACTAGTTTCTGTTTTGGCTTGGAGTACTAGGTGAGCTTTTATGCTTTAGCATCCTTGTATGCGTGTGAGTGTTGCCATGACAGTATGATCACCATGAGGCTAGCTGCTTATGTGATATAACTGCTTGAATGCCTGTGGATGGAGTTTGAATTACCTAAATTGGCATAATGCATTAAAACCATGAGTTTTAAGCCCACTAGATAGTGGCAAAACCATCTTCTCTAAAAGCCCAATTGAGGGTGGCAAAACCTGCATTTTAGCCTACTTGCGAGTAACAAACCATTTTTCAAAACAAACATGCAATGTTTTGTTCCAATTTAGGCGATTTGGTCTATACTTGTTTGCTGTGCGCATAACATAGTAATTCTAGGCTAATAACCGGAATAAGAACACATAACGTTTTCAAAATTTGACATCATGGTTAGTAGAGGCCGATCTTCGGATCGGGCGAAAGGGGGTGCTCATAGCTGACCTTCCCCAATCGTACCCAAGTTCCCGAGCCGAGGCAACTTTGGCAATGACGGACATGTGGCCTTTGGCACCGAGTTAGGGTTTCCCAAATTCCCCCAAAATAAAATATTTAGGTGGCGACTCTGTATCTGGCAAAGCAGTCCATGTTTGGCACTTCTTTCAAAAATCTGTTTTCTCAAAACGATTTGCCGGATTTGGACTCTTGGGTTCAGATTAAGAACCGTGACACAAATCGAGTCCGAACTGTAGTGAGGCCCCACGCGGGCGCGTCTACAGTTACCTTGCATACTTGTTACATGCTTGCATGTTTGCATACTTGTTCACATGCTCATGTTGCATGCTTTGTTTGCATGCTTAGGTTGCATATCATTGCATGCATCCCATCCCTCTTGATCAATCATGATAGAGATTGGGGACCTTATGTGTTTGTGTGCATTACATTTGACAATGAAATGCACACTTGGCCTCTTGGGCCATCATGTATCGAAATGCGTGATTAGTGGCCCGAGGGTCGAGGACCATCCTTCCTTGAGTTCATAACATGATAGGGAGGTTGGTTGTGCAAATATTGCATCATAAATGCTTTGCCATGCTCTGTTTGTCCTCTGTTGCTGTCAAGCAGGATTTTGGAGGAATGGATAGCCGACCGACCACATTGAGTGCCGGCCGACTACATATTTTTCGCCAAGATCCATACTTTTGGTCGATGACCAGTTTCCCATGGCCGGTGATGTTTCCTCTTGGTCGGTGACATCCCACAGTGTTTAGGGAGTGTTCCAAAACCAACCTTGGGACTTTTGCAATTTTCAGAGGCATAAAGCAGTGTAAACAGAGGCAACATGAGCATGGCGTTGGATTTCCGAGCGAAGCCAAGCATGTGTGCATTTGACCCTCTTCCCAAGGCTGTTTTATTACTTTCTTAACTTAATTAATTTTGTTTAATTAGTTAAGTGGTTGTGTAATATTTAATTAGCTTGTTAGTTAATTAATTTGTATTATTCTTTTGGTCCCTCCGAGAGAGGGCGAATTATGTAATAAGCGTATGTGTGTGTGATGCATGTCTTCCAACCTCCACTTCTTTCTCCCTTTTATTTACCTGCTTTTGATGGTTAGTTCTAGGGCATATTTCAATTAGCATCCTTATGCTCACATGTTTGCATCATTCATCTGTATTGCATGCACCAGGCTCGGCGCATTATACTAACTGCATTGTATTTTTCATTCCAAAGTTGAATACATGCTATCTGTTGCATTTCATATGCCATCTTAGAATAGCCGAGCCTATTTCTAGTTGCATTTTGCATACGTTGCATTAGCCATCTTAACATGAACTAGGATCATGCATATGATTACTAACTAGTTTCTGTTTTAGCTCAGAGTACTCGGTAAGCGTTTATGCTTTAGCATCCTTGCATGTGTGTGAATGTTGCCATGATAGCATGCTTACCATGAGGCTATGTGCTTATGTGATATAACTACCTGGTTACTTGTGAGTGAAGGTTGGATTGCTTGAATTGGAACAATTCATCGAAATCCTGTTTTAGCCTACTTGCTAGTAGCGAACCTCAAACAATTTTCCAAGCAAACAAATATGCAATGCTTTGTCCCAAATTAGGCGATCTAGTCTATACTTGTGTGTTGTGCGCATCAAATAGTAAATTCTAGCTAATTAACTGGAATAAGAATGCATATGTTTTCAAAACAAGATATCATGTTTAGTAGAGGCCGATCTTTGATCGGGCGAGCGGGGGTACTCATAGCTGACCTTCCCCAATCGTACCCAAGTTCCCGAGCCGAGGCAACTTTGGTGATGACGGACACGTGGCCTTAGGCAAACGAGTTAGGGTTTCCTAAATTCCCCCATAAAAAATATTTAGGTGGCGACTCTGTATCTAGCAAAGCAGTCCATATTTGGCACTTCTTTACAAAAATCTGTTTTCAAAAACGATTTGCCGGATTTGGACTCTTTGGTTCAGATTTAGAACCATGACAATTTGAGTCCTGAACTGTAGTGAGCCCAAACGAACAAAACGGGATTCCCTCCCGGGGCGTTCAAGGGCGCGTCTACAGTTTCTGGCGACTCTGCTGGGGAGTTTAGAGAACTTGACTCGAACTCATGATATCTTGTTTTGACTACACTCATGTGTTTCTTTCCATTGCATGTGCATTGGTGCGCCTAGGACACCGTGTTTGCCATCTGCTATTCCTGAACGGTTTGCCGGAGGCTCGCTTTGAAAAGCGTGCCATATGGCTGACCGGTTACGGGCTCTGCCATGATGGGAACACAAACCCCAATTGTCACCGGGGCACCCTTTTGAGCATTCAACCTAGTGCATATTCGAAATCCATAGTGACCATTCCAAACTAGGACAGGTTGCTTACCCGATTATAGGTTATTTGAGACCGCTACGTGCATAGTGAAACCCTAGCTCCAGACAAAATAGGACAGGGAAACCCTACCCCCACCATAGGGGTGTTTTGGCTCTCACTTGCTTGCTATGTGCTTTTAGAGTGTGTCTCTACAGGGAATGCATGTATCAGTTTGCAAGTCTGGGTATCAGGCCTGCGGGCATCATGTATTTGGAAGAATCAGTTTTACCTGAGGGTATCAGTTTATAGGGTAGAATTTTGGGCAGAATTCTGTAGGGAGCGCAGTCATTCAGCTTCACTCGTGATGGTTCTGGTGAAATCAGGCTGAGATGCTGTCTGTTTTCTCTTTTGCTAAGTAGTCTTGGAACCATAGCTTCAGAAGGGTCTAATATCCCTCGGGTACTCTGGACCTGTGTTGTTATGTGATCAGGGGATGAACCACCTACAAGCGGCACTCAGTTTACTCCAGATGTGGTATATGGCACGCACTGTTTTGAGCATTTGTGAATGCTGGTTTTTGTACGTTCTGGCTTGAGTGTTGAGTCAGTTTTGTTGTTTTGTTTTGAGTCTGTCTCTTTGTTTTGAGTCAGTCTTTTCATACTAAGTCAGTTGAGGTCTGTCTTGTCATATCAAGTCAGTCCTGTTGTATAGGAGTCGGGTGATTCCGGGGGTGTTACCTTGGGCATCACTATTTTGTTTTGTGCTTATCGTTTCGCTTTGTTTTGAGTCTGTCTCTGCCATGGAGCCAGTTGCGCCAACAGATCTAATTGAAACAACAGTAGTTTTCGCACTCTTGTGTTTGCTTCTGTCGTATGCTAGTCGTGCCGGGATTTGAATGAAATGGCAGAGCACCTCACCTACTCTACTGCACCTCGAACTTATTGCATTGACCTAAGTTTTTCAAAACTTTTTGAACACTGCGGTGAAAACGAAGAGGAAGAAATCTCTCAGGTTTTGCAAAATTTGATCACTTGAGAGAAAGAGAGGCATGCTAAGCCCTTAATGAATGAAATCATGTTTGTTAATGTGAGTACTGAGAAGGATCCTGGCTTGATCCAGATTGGTTCTACACTATCTTCAGCACAAGCGATTTGTCGTTTTCTTAAAAGATTTCAAAAAATATTTTTGCGCAGTCCTGCGAAGACCTGTGTGGAATCGCTCTTGAGATTGTGCAGCTTAGGATCGCTCTCAGCCTCGAGACCTAAATCCCCTGCTTTCAAACCATGAACCTTAATTCAGAATATTCAAAGGTCAATCACAATGTAAGGCCTATGTGGCCAGATTTGCAGCAGCCCGTGAATCAGGGGCAGGGAAGTCAGATCAAGAAGATCATATGTCATCAAAAGAAGCTTGCAAAGCTAGATCAAAAGCACCCCTCGAACTAGGGGCAAAAGATGCCAGATTGTGCTCGAAGAGCCGAAGATGGATAATTCCACAAATCAATGAAGATCAGCAAGAATGCCAAACCCCAGAAGGGTGGAAAGAAGAAGACATTGCTGAAGGACAACCGAGTTCCTATCCACAACACTAGGGGCAAATTCAGCCCCCCATTGGATGGACTCCTACATCGTCAGCAAACAGCGGCCATTCTCTTGGATTCAGATGACTTCAGGATCTCAAAACCATTCGACATGGACAAAGCTACACTTTTACCCTTGAGAGGCTCGCTGGGCCAAAAACCCGAAAAGGCGACCCAGGCAAAAGTTAGAGCAAGGAAAAAAGAAGAAAAAGAACAAAAAAAAGAAAAGAAATAAAATGCAAAGAATGAAAAAGAAAAGATGAAAAAAAATGAAAAAATGAAAAGAATTGAAAAAAAGAAAAAGAAAAACAAAGCTCGCAAGGTTGAAAACCCAGAAGGGTAGCCTTGGCAAAAGTTAGAGCGTAAAAGGTGAGGGTCAATACACGAGGGAACCTAAACCCCGAACTACGTAAGGCTTGATTCCCATGGTTGGGATACGTAGGCAACTTCATTCTGAAGTCCAGCCACAAACACTTCTACAATTGATTGTGTCCATGTAATGGTTTTTGTTCGTCTTTGCCTTCTCTGTATTCGAGAGTTCGGTTGTGATCATCACTCTGAGGACTGGTTGTAGTGTGCTATAGCGCTATCCAAACAAGGGGCAACTTTTCGTTGCCATTCAATGCGCTGCGGTGCCATTCAAACAAGGGGCAACTTTTCGTTGCCATGCAGCTCCCTTCGAGTAAGGGGCAATTTTCCATTGTTATGGATCCAAGATTGCGCATCTCAAAAGTAGGTTCCGTGCTCGTTGAGCAGTGGCTGATTTGCAAAAACAGTTTTTGAGAATTTTTACTGAGGTTGACTAATTCTCTCGAAAATTATCCCATTTTTTCCAAAACTGGACCATTTCTTGGACCCAAAAAAGGGAAAATTTTCAGTATTCATAACCTAACTTACATGATTTTAAATCAGAAAATCGAACAAGCATGTTAATCTAACTCTCATGTTGGTCAAAATTTTTTTAATAGAAAACCAAAAACAAAAAAATGGTCAAAATGATGAACTAGGGGCACAGTTGAGTCAGGTGTCCTGTCTTTTCCCCGTTGTCAACATACTTGCCCGAAAGGGCACTATACCTGCCAAAAAGGGCACTCTACCTGTCGGAAAAGGGCACCACTAAAGCTGACCGCAAAAAAGTAAAAAGCTCTCACATCCTCTACGCAACGAGGTATCAAGCCAAGTGCGAAGCACGAACTGGAATGGAGCAAGGTATTCCACTCCCTCATTTGGACAGATCTGATCATGTCCAAACTCCCCAACAGAGCATCATCAACCGATATCAGCTGCAAATTTGCTACACACCCAGTTGTAGCACAGCCCCTCTGTAGGAGAAACTCACTGTTGTAAACAAGAAGAAGAATCTAGCGGAATGCTAGGGACAAGACCCCGTAACTTTCTATTTATCTATCAACCACCCAGGGGAGGGATTAAAAATGAGAGATTGAAGAATAGAGAGATGTACGACGAGAGAAAAAGTAAGAAAAGGGTTTTGAGAGAAAAGCCGAGCCTGAGGGTCGAGTGATATGAGAATCACAAATGAGAAAGGGTGGGAAACAATACTCGGAGAAACTGGCTCCTCGTGAACTGAGAAGTCTCTTGCCATTGGTAATATACAACTGAGTGTTGTGTATGTGTATTTTTGTTTGTCTCGATTCTTGTTTTGAGTCGTTTGAGTGTCAATAGATGTGTTTAGGTTATTTTACCTTGTTTTTCCTTTGTTGAGTGGTGTTTAGGTTGTTTACCTTTTCTTTTTCTTTGTTGAGTCGTGGTGTGCTGTGTTCAGTCGTAGGCCCAATACCCGGTCGAGAATTCATTTCTCAAATTCAAAATGAATCGTTTTGTGCTCAGAGTGCTGTGCCATTCTCTACATATGTGCAAAATAGGATTTGTTCTTTCACAAAGCCGCAGGGTTCAACCCAGGTCATGTGAAAACAATAAAACCAGGACCTATCTGAAGCTGTCCAGGTTCCAGACTGCAAAGCAAAAGAAAAGAAGGAAAATTTGGAGCATCTTAGTGTGTTTCAACTCCAGCAAAATCCGAGACTGCATTCCAGGTGCGCCTTCTCAGGCCCGCCGTTTCTCTGGAGTATGAGTGTATCTCGACCCCAAGTGTAAGCCTGCGTCAAGTCAGAATGGCAATTAAAGCAGCAGCAGATGTTATCTCTCGCCAATATAGACAGGGTGTCCCCTTTTCAAGCGGAGTGTGTTACAAACCCCTCCGAGAGGTAAATCGGAGGTCGCGTTTGGATTTGGTCTTGTTAAGGCTTGTATTTCCTTATTCGACATTTTGTTTCAAACACGCTTTTAAAGTTGCACATTTGTCACATCGTTATGCACACCATTTCTCGCATTGTTACGCACACCATTCGTTACATTGTTATGCACATCTATCTAGTATTGTTATGCTCATTACTTGCATTTTTATGCACATCTATCTTGCATTGTCATGCACCTCTTTAACTTGCGTTGTCACGCACACTTCACTTGCATTGTTATGCACCCATTCCTCCTGCATTGTCATGCACTGATTCGCTTGCATTGTTATGCATCGTTCCACCTACATTGTTATGCACGTTTCACTCGCATTGTTATGCACCCTTTCAATTGCATCGTTTTGCACGATCTCTTCCTTTCCGAAACACCGGAATACGTCCCTATGTTTCTCCTTCCTTTTGAAATGCCAGGGATACGTCCCTATGTTTCTCTTCCTTTCCGAAACACCGGGATACGTCCCTATGTTTCTCCTTCCTTTTGAAACACCAAGGATACGTCCCTATGTTTCTCTTCCTTTCCGAAACACCGAGATACGTCCCTATGTTTCTCCTTCCTTCCGAAACACCGGGATACATCCCTATGTTCCTCCTACCTTTCTGAAACACCGGGATACGTCCCTATGTTTTCTCTTCTCATTCCGAAACACCAGGATACGTCGTTATGTTTCTCTCCCTTTCCGAAACACCGGGATACGTCCCCATGTTTCTCCTTCCTTTCTAACCACTGGGATACATCCCTAACCACCGGGATACATCCCTAACCATCGGGATACATCCCTAAACACTGGGATACATCCCTAAACGCCGGGATACGTCCCTATGTTTCTCCCTCTTTGGTTAAGAGCATTCGGAATACGTTCCAATGCTTATACCATTCTGAAACACTGGGATATGTCCCCATGGATACGTCCCTATGTTTCTCCCTCTTTGGTTAAGAGCATTCGGAATACGTTCCAATGCTTATACCATTCCGAAACACTGGGATATGTCCCCATGTTTCTTCCTCTTTGGATCAGAGCATTCGGAATACGTTTCAATGCTTATGCCATTCTGAACACCGGGATACATCCTTGTTCTTCTCCTTCTTTGGTTAAGAGCATTTGGAATACGTTCCAATACTTATACCTTTCTGAAACACCGGGATATGTCCCTATGTTTCTCTCTCTTTCCGAAACACCGGATAACGTCTGTATGTTTCTCCCTCTTAGGTTAAGAGCATTTGGAATACGTTCCAATGCTTATACCTTTCTGAAACACCGGGATATGTTCCTATGTTTCTCCCTCTTTGGTTAAGAGCATTTGGAACATGTTCCAAGGCTTATGCCACTCTTTCTCCTTTCACGCGCAACGCGTCAGAATCTTGTTTGAGACCTTGGGTGTCCTTAATGGTTGCTCTTAGTCTTTCCTGCATGGCGCATGGTTAAGATTGTATAATTCTCATACATCCTTTCTACATTATGATGTAGTTTGGTTTTTGCTTGCTTAAAACTGTCGTATGTTATGCTTCGTTACAGCTTTCTTTGCATGATCATAAGTTATGCTCGGCCTTGTGCATTGTCTTACATTTTGCCCCTGCCCTCGGGCGCATATTTTTGTTTGTAGCTTGTATGCTTTGTCTAAGTCTTCAGCCTTGTCAAAAATAGGTCGTCTCTAGGCTTTGACATTCACTCCCGTCATTGTTATGACTTTCGAGTTCTGTCAAAGAGAGGCCACTGTAGACACCCCATTTTTTACCGTCCTCAAGACTTGGATGTCATCGTTTGAACACTCAATGATCATCCATGCTTGTGTTCATTTTGAGTTCTCGGGGGTCTCGGTTACGCTCCTTGCCTCAAGATCTCTTAACTTATCTGTTTTGTGCTTGGTTGTGGACCAAGCACTTGGGTTTTTGCCTCTGAGGGCAGGGATCGGCTTGTTGGCCATCCCCACACCTCACCGGCCATGACTTGAGGCCACCGGTCCTGTTTTCTTTCTACCGGCCAAAGGTGTTGACCGGTCGGCAATGTTTTTGGTCGGCCGGCCATTGTTTTGATCAATCGGCCACCTTTTCTGACCGAGACCTTTTCTTGAGGAGGTTTGAACCTTTTGAACCCTTGTTTTAGCTTCTTGAGGAAGTTTGAACCTTTTAAACCCTTGGTTTTAGCTTATTGAGAAAGCTTGAACCTTTTGAACCCTTGGTTTTAGCTTCTTGAGGAAGCTTGAACCTTTTGAACCTTTGTTTTAGCTTCTCCAAGAAGCATTGACCCTTTTGTTCTAGCTTCTCCAAGAAGCTTGACCCTTTTGTTTTGGCTTCTTAAAGAAGCTTGAACCCTTTGCTTAGCTTCTTGAGGAAGCTTGACCCTTTTGCTCTAGCTTCCTCAAGAAGCTTGGCCCTTTTGCTACAAGCTTCTAAGAGAAGCTTGGCCCCTTTGCTCCAAGCTTCTCCAAGAAGCTTGGACCTTTGTTCCTCTATAAAAGAAGAGCTCCTCTTCCATTGCAAGGGTTCTAAGAAAATGGTCTAAGGCACAAGAGTTGTATCTCTCTCTATCTTCATATTTTGAGCTCCAAAAGTGTTGGTTCTGGACCCCTTTGCACCACACCTCATAGCCACACACCTCCACCACTCATCTAAGGTCCTTGGAGACCATTTTTAAAGGTTAAAGGTCTGATTTTTTGGTCTCAAAGCTGCTAGTTTTGCTGGAACTACAAAGGTAACACACTTTACCCTCTTTTGGTCTTTATTTTGCTTCCTCTTTTAGCCATACTTAGAAGCATTTTCGAGCTTTGTCATAAACTGAAAAAGTCTTACTTTGAGATCCTTTTGAATTTTGCTTAAGATCACTTTTGTGTTTGGGATTTTTACCCCCTCTTAGGCCTTGTTTGGCCTCTTTTTTGTGCCTTTTTTGTGAGTTTCGGGACCACCTTGTATTGGCCCTCTCACCACTGAAATCCAAAGGGATTTCAGTGGTGGGGATAGTGTTTTGAGGTCCTAAGAAGGAGAGGGTCATCCCCTCTCCTTATTGTCTTATTTACTTGCATTTTTTTCCTTACAAAGGAGCCCATATTTCCGTACTTCTTGAGCTCGGTTCAGGCCTTTTTTAGTGAGTTTTAGGGCCTGCTTGAACTCTTTCTTGAGCTATTTTTGTCATTTAAGGCTTGTCTCTTACATGTGTAGAGCAACCCCCTTCATAGCTTTTCAAAGTAGCACCTCATTCTTGCATGTATTGGATATATTTCAGTGGGTATTTGGTCATATTTTGGCATGTCATGAATCTGTTTTGGGCTGGTTTAGTGACCCCTTGAATGCTTCATACACTTGTAGTGTAAATCCTCTAAACTAGCTTTACATGCTTCTTGGTTTGTCATGTCTTGTTAGCTTGTTTGGTTTACATTTCAGCATGTTTTTGGTAATGTTTTTCCATATCATGACCCTATCCATAGTTGGTTTGGTCATCCTTTGCATGCTCCATATAGGTGTAGAACAAATCTTGTTTACTAGCCTCTTGTGCATGGTGTTTTGACTCATCATCCTAGCATATTTTGGCTTTACTCTAACATGATTTTATGATTATTTTGGGCTATCCTAGGACTGTTTTGGGCTTCCATGGCCATATCACTCATGCTTTGTATAGCTATAGTATAAATGCTTAGGCTAGTCTTGGGTTTTGAGGCCCCTACCATGCATATCATGAGTGTTTGCATGCTTCGGAGTCATTTTGGAATCATTTAGTATGCCATTTCAGAGCTGGAATGTATGCCATTGTATGTCATATTTCATCCTTGCATTGCTCTTGGAGAGTTGCATTTTGTGCCCTAGGCTTGGAGCCCTTGCATTGCGCATGTTTGCATGAATCTTGGGCCTTATTCTCATCTCATATGGCCAATGTTTTGGACCTATTAGAGAGCTTTCCATCTTGGTGTAAGTCCATCCTTTGCATGTTCTTGCATGCTCACCTTGCATGTTGTTACATACTTGGCTTATTAATATGTTGTTGCATGTTTACGTGGTATCGCATTTGGCATGCATCTTTGATTAAGTTGCTTAACATGTTGTTACATGTCTTGCATACTTGCATGTTTAAGTTGCACTTTGCGTGCTTGCTACCTTGCATACTTGTTACCCGCTTGCATGTTTGCATACTTGTTCATATGCTCATATTGCATGCTTAGTTTGCATGCTTAGTTTCCATGCTTAGTTTGCATGCTTAGGTTGCATATCATTGCATGCATCCCATCCCTCTTGATCAATCATGATAGAGATTGGGGGCCTTATGTGTTTGTGTGCATTACATTTGACATTGAAATGCACACTTGGCCTCTTGGGCCATCATGCATCGAAATTTGTGATTGGTGGCCCGAGGGTCCAGGACCATCCTTCCTTGAGTTCATAACATGATAGGGAGGTTGGTTGTGCAAATATTGCATCGTAAATGCTTTGTCATGCTCTGTTTGTCCTCTTCTGCTGTCAAATAGGATTCTAGAGGAATGGATAGCCGACCGACCACATTGAGTGCCGGCCGACTGCATATTTTTGGCTGAGAGCCATACTTTTGGTCGATGACCAGTTTCCCATGGCCGGTGATGTTTCCTCTTGGTCGGTGACATCCCACAGTGTTCAGGGAGTGTTCCAAAACCAACCTTGGGACTTTTGCAATTTTCAGAGGCATAAAGCAGTGTAAACAGAGGCAACATGAGCATGGCGTTGGATTTCCGAGCGAAGCCAAGCATGTGTGCATTTGACCCTCTTCCCGAGGTTGTTTTATTGCTTTCTTAACTTAATTAATTTTTTTTAATTAGTTAAGTGGTTGTGTAATATTTAATTAGCTTGTTAGTTAATTAATTTGTATTATTCTTTTGGTCCCTCCGAGAGAGGGCGAATTATGTAATAAGCGTATGTGTGTGTGATGCATGTCTTCCAACCTCCACTTCTTTCTCCCTTTTACTTACCTGCTTTTGATGGTTAGTACTCGGGAATATTTCAATTAGTATCCTTTTGCTCGCATATTTGCATCATTCATCTGTATTGCATGCACCGGGCTCGGCGCATCATATTAACTGCATTGTATTTTCCATTCCAAAGTTGAATACATGCTATCTGTTGCATTTCATATGTCATCTTAGAATAGCCGAGCCTATTTCTAGTTGCATTTTGCATGCGTTGCATTAGCCATCTTAATATGAACTAGGATCATGCATATAATTACTAACTAGTTTCTGTTTTGGCTCGGAGTACTCGGTAGGCGTTTATGCTTTAGCATCCTTGCATGTGTGAGAATGTTGCCACGATAGCATGCTTACCATGAGGCTATGTGCTTATGTGATATAAATGCCTGGTTGCCTATGGGTGAAGGTTGGATTGCTTGAATTGGAACAATTCATCAAAACCCGTGTTTTAGCCTACTTGCAAGCAGTGAACCTCAAACTATTTTCTAAGCAAACGGATATGCAATGCTTTGTCCCAAATTAGGCGATCTAATTTATACTTGTGTGTTGTGCGCATCACATAGTAAATTCTAGCTAATTAACCGGAATAAGAATGCATATGTTTTCAAAACAAGATATCATGTTTAGTAAAGGCCGATCTTTGATCGGGCGAGCGGGGGTGCTCATAGCTAACCTTCCCAATCGTATCCAAGTTCCCGAGCTGAGGCAACTTTGGTGATGACGGACACGTGGCCTTAGGCAAACGAGTCAGGGTTTCCTAAATTCTCCCATAAAAAATATTTAGGTGGCGACTCTGTATCTGGCAAAGTAGTCCATGTTTGGCACTTCTTTACAAAAAATCTGTTTTCAAAAACGATTTGCCGAATTTGGACTCTTTGATTCAGATTTAGAACCGTGACAATTTGAGTCCTAAACTGTAGTGAGCCCAAACAAACGAAATGGGATTCCCTCTCGGGGCGTTCAAGGGCGCGTCTACATCATGCACGAAGGTATTTATAAGCATACATGAAACAATTTATCAAATGTTAAATTGCATGATCGTGTTTTTCAATTTATATTAGAACATGTTAAATGCATTACCTACTAAGCTTTTCCTCATCCCAAATCTAACCATTTTCAGGAATTGAATAAAAAGCACCTGCTAAGTGATGTTTTGAGAAAGAGAAACCCTTTCGAAGCATGAATGTTTTTCTTTGAAACCATGTTGTGTCAAGCCTAAGGCTGTTTTGTAATTGGATGTTGGATTTATGTTAATGAAGCTAAGAACAACTTTTAAGGACTACTGGCTAGCAATATGCCTTGTGGTATATTTTCATACTTTTTGAACTATTTTGTTTCGCACCTGGATACAATGAGACAATATTCTAAGTTTTGGGTATAGTTCAAAAGGAAAGAAAAGTGTTAATGTTACCTCATTATTATTATCTCTACTCTTCATGTTTGTTGTATATTGGGAATGCCCGGATGAACGGGATTAGGGAGGTTCTTTGCATGGGTGTTACACCCTTTGCACACTAGACCCATTTACCTCACTATTCAGGCCACCCAACTGGTTGTTTTCTTGAGTAAGGCCCAATAAAACTTCTAAATAAAGCCCCAACCTTTCTTGACTAGAACCACTAACACTCTTAATAAAACCTGGAGTAAATATCTAATTATATACCTTCTGATACCCTTCCATCAAGCTATTATTTAGATTCCCCATCACCTTCCTTACCTTGCATGCAGCCCCTCAACTATTTTTCCTACTCCACTCCTTGTCTCTTCAACTTTTGTGTTATTATCACAGCTCAATACATTCTCCCTTACCTCAACCACCCATTTCCTACATGGCTTATCCTCTGATGCCACCTCATTAATTTCCTCTACCTCATTGGCTGATTCATCAGCTCTATCATCATCATCTTCCTCTCCACTACAATTATTCTCTTAATCTTGAGAATTTAGCGTGTTGGAACTACCTTCCTTATTCTTGCGATAATGTTTTAGGCAGCATCATTCCTCTTTTATCATTGCTGATACAACAATTTATTCTTCACACACTTGCACTGGGTGTACCTGACCTCTGCACACCAGATTAACAGTTTTGTTGCTATCTTTACTTTTCCCAATTGAAAGATAATAGTTGACACATGCCCCCTTCAAAACTTAGCACTTCCCCTCGCAAGTAGGAATGGGCATAGGGTTATCCGAACCGCCCAACCTGCCCAACCTGAACCGATCCACATACAAATGGGCGGTTTCGTAGACATAATGCAGGCGGATGCGGTTTAGAAAATGGCATGATTGCGGGTTGCGGGTGGATTGCGAGTTTAACTCACACCCGCAAGAACCCGCCCGCACTTAGACACTTTTTTATTTTTTATTTTTTTAAACCTGGACCGTTGTTATTTTATTATTGCATTTTGGATAAATATAAAAGTTAATGAAGAATTACTTTTAGGTAAGCTTAGGATTTTGAATGATTTTACTTTAATTGTATTGTTGAGTAATAGATAATGAATGTGATTGATGATCTAGTTTAGGATTTTGCAATATGTGCTTGTGTTAGTTTATGATTTGATTTAAAAGTTTAGGATTTTGAATGATTTGTTTGTATTAGGAATTGATTTTGTTATGTCTTTAATTTTATAAATTTTAATTCGTTAATTATTAATGTTTGGGCATTTTAGAAAATGGGAGGAAAAAATAAATATTTACAAAATGGGGGAAAAAATGCTCCAAAATATATTTTTAAAGAAAAAAGTTCAATCCACAAACCGCCTGTAAATCCACGAATCTTATCTGCACAAACCGCAACCGACACTATAGATAGTTGAGGGTTGAATTTTCTCCAAACCGCATATATGCGAGCAGAACCGCATATATGCGAGCAGGTCCAAACCAATTTGCAAACCGTCCAAAACCAAACCGTGATCACCCATACTCACAAGTTTCCAATCTTAGTTATATTAGTTCTATTCCATAGATTTAATGGAATTTGATAACAGCTGATCCACACACATCGTTCTTGTTCAAGACTCAGTCCTACCTTCCACTATATGATGAACTCACACCAGTGATTTATCCACTCCTTTATCACCTTTAGTTTCATGACCAACTCCTCTTTGGATTGAAACTTAAGATAGCATCACGAACGCTACCATGTCTAACCATGATGTTAGACATTCCTCTTGCTTCCAATTCCACGACCGCTACCATGTCTAACCATGATGTTAGACATTCCTCTTGCTTCCAATTCCACCTTCAAATTAACACTAACATACTCAGCTTTAAACCTTATAATTGCACTTTCATTGAGCCAACCATTACCAATCCCATCCACCTTTACATAGATTATGCCTCCTCCAATCGAGCCTCCACCTTCCACAGAACCAGTACCTCTCACCATTTCCACATAATATATGTGCTTTGCTTGAGGTCTTCGCCCTCTGATATCCCCTATCATTTATAAGGTGGTTGAATCTTCTGTGCTGGTGTTACATTCATCTTTCCCCCATTGTTCCTTACATAGTCTGCCTTTTTTTACCTCAATTGCCTTATCATCCATCCAGAGACCATTGGCTTTTTGCACTGTTATGTCAGCTACAACTAGACAATCGAATCTTACAAACCCAAACCTTGTATTCGTCAGCTTCCTTCTTTTGAATAGTATGAAGACATCTTTTACTACTCCAAACTTCGTAAAAAGGTTAAACAAACCTTTAGAAGGCATCATATATGGTAGGTTGTCAACAAACACTATGTACAGACCTACCTCCACCCCTTTGCTCCATGCTTGTCGCCCTCACTGCTTTCCTATAGGGATTCACCCTCCTTTGTTCCTTTCACCATCACCTCTCCCCCTCTCTCTCTCTCTCTCTCTCTCTCTCTCTCTCTCTCTCTAAACATCATAAATTTTCATATGGATAAATAATAATAATATAATATATATCTGATATATGGTTATGGGTAACCTAAGAGAGAAACAACGTAGTTTTTGTTTCAACCCATAAATTGACTCTATCCTAAGAAACAACGATCAAGTCAGATGCACTGTGGTTTGTGTGGGTGATATTCACCATTGTAATATCACCCCACTGCTGGGATTGATTGATTAGATTCTGGAAGCACGTGATTTATCCATGAGGTTTTAGATCGAATCAGGTATGATCTAAACATTTTATTCCGCTGCAAGTTTTGTGATCTTTGATTTACATATATATATATATTAAAATTTATTGTATAATCTAAATTCATTTTGAATGTGGTCGCACTCACATTCAAAATCAATTTGTGTTGTACAATTTGAGTTATACATTTTTTGAATCATTTTTTTATACACTTAATATTAACTGATATAATATGTGTGAAAAAATCTCACTCCAACATACATATATTAAGCAAAATATATTTTACCTCTTTATAGTATGACCGGATACCCTTTCTTTTAAAAATAGCCATATGCTCTTATGTGATTTTGGACTAAAATGTAATAATTAACACCGTTAATTGTAGATGTAAAATGACTATAATACCCTCGAACCTTTTTTTTTTTATTTTCTTTCTCTCTTATCTCTCATACAATTCATTCAATTAAATCACAATTAATTATAAATTCTTAATTATTTATTGCAATTCTTAAATTTTATTCTAATTTTAATTTAATTATATTTTAGATGCAAATTAATCATAAATATTTAACTATTTATTGTAATTACAAACTTTTTAATCCAATTTTAATTTAATTACATTTTAGATCAATTCTTAATTATTGTTTATTTTATATTTTATTCAATTATATTACAAATCAATTCTTAATTATATTTTATATTTTAGATTAATTCTTGATTTTATTTTATTTTATTTTAATTAAAATATTAATCTAATTTTAGGTTTGAAGAAAATTTGTTTTGTTGTATTAATTTCATTTGAATTTTTCAGAAAACAAAACTTACTCTAAAAAATGGTGTATGCACCTTCCTTCTGTTAGTTTGGATGAAAAAATTAATGGTAACACTTTAGTCCAAAATCACATGAGATTTTCTGACTATATTTGAACAATAAGAAAGTAAAATATTTCAGTCCCAAACCATAAGGGTAAAATAAATTTCACCCTTTATACTTTAGCTTGAAATTAGGGTTTTAAGATCTTAAAATAGAGCTGACATATAAATTTTTCGAAAAACATGTCATACTCATATTGGGTACTTACTAATATATGGTGTCTTGTATAATATTTCTGCATACATACCGGTACTCAAAACATGTACCTAAATTTTTTTCTTCTTAATTTTTGGCGTACTATGGCGTACCTAGTATATATCCAAGTCATACTATACCTTAGTTAAAATAATATTTTTTTCTACTACAGAGACAAAACTTTATTTACTAGATTTCTTTTTTATTTTTTGTTTTATGCCTGGAATGATTTTAAAATTAAATTATGATTTGTAAGTTATTTAATATATTAACATTTAATTTTAGTTTGTCTCTTTAGTTTTGACATTAAATGTTAATTGTTAATTGTAGGTTAGATCTTAACAAATTAAATCATTTATTTAATTTTTGTATTACTTTGAATTTAAACTAAATATTTTTTTACAATTATACCAAGCCACCCGTACCCTTTTTTTTTAATTTTAACATATCAATGTATCCGTATCGTATCAATACTCGTATTCACGCTCGAGCTTCATAAGTGATGGGTATGTTTCAATCATCAACAATGATTCATCCCACTAAAAACATCACCACTAATAGCACTAATGCATTAAAAAAGTAAAAAAAAAAAAAAATACAACTCCAAGACCAAAACATCACATCATTAATGACGAAACTCACTGCCACCTAATTAGTGGGAGCACTAATTAGTGCTCCCAAGCATTTTTCTTCAATCATGCAATGCACCTTTCAGTTATGAAACTAATAATGGTTAATTTATTGGTTTTTATTACCTTTCAGTTATGAAACTAATAATGGTTAATTTATTGGTTTTTATTACCTTTCAGTTATGAAACTAATAATGGTTAATTTATTGGTTTTTATTACCTTTCAGTTATGAAACCAATAATGGTTAATTTATTGGTTTTCATTACCTTTCAGTTATGAAAACCAATTACAACCTTTAAAAGGTTATGGTCCCTATTCCTTCCCAAGAGTGAAAAAACAAGAATACTATTTTGTTTTCTAAATCCTCTCAAGGAGAAACATAAGGCACATAAGGGAAAGGATTAGAAGGCTTTAACAAAGTCAATATCAAAGGTTTTATTGACAATCAGACGCTTCCGTTTAACCGTTCATCGATGGATTCAGGTATTTTTTTTGTCTTGATTTCTTGATAATACACATGGTAAATGATCCGAAACATGAAGTTCTGAAATTTATGTTAACAAAGGCCTCCTAGAATGACCCAGAAAGCTTTTCTTAACACTCAAGTGGATGAAACCAAAGCCTTTTACTTTCCAAGAGACTGCCACTTTTGCTTACTCTCCCCACACAAACACACACACTCAAGTTTTGTATTTCAAAAAAACATAAACATACAAAGACTGTTCAAACTTACAGTGCAGTTGACAAAACCACCTTAACATTACGAACACAATTTGTTTTTAGAAAAGTACATAAAATAACAGTATTGCTACTTTCACGGCTGGAAAATCGATTTTTAACGGCGTTTTAAAAACGTCGCTATAGATATTGAAAACGTCGCTAATTCTTTTTGTGACGTTTAGTACCAAACGTCGACGACGCGGCCGTCGCTATAGCTTTATGGCGTTTAAAAAACATCGTTATAAAATGCCCTACCCTAATTGTACTGTGACGTCACTATGACATTTAGCGACGTTTTTGAAACGCCGTTAAAGACATTTATACATTTTAAAAATCTAACCATTGGGGTAGGGATATAGTGACGTTCAAAAAACGCCGCCATAGCCTTTATTTTTATTTTTTTTATTTTTAAAGTTGTGCTAATTTTATATGGTTGAAAAAAATACCTATCATAAACAATTATTAAGAACTAATAATTGATGTTTATTAAAATAATAAATAAACTAAGTTTGAAAACAAAATTAAAAATAAAAAACAATGCAATAAGATGTGATACATGTACAATTACAGAATATATCTAGACACAAAATATATTAGAAATCCGTGAGGATTTATTTACAGAGTCAGGCTTGAGAACTCATACAGAAAGCAGAGAAGACATCCATACTCCTAATGACACAATACCGATAGTAACAAAAGCTTGGCCCAGTTCATAAACTAAATTTTCTTTATGAACGAGGCAAACTTTGCCAATCTGTCCTCCTGCAAAAAGTCACAGCCAAGACCAAATTAGAAAGGTTAATATCAGTACAATAGATTGACACATTAGATTAGAATGGCAAAAGCTTGACCTATTCAACTTGCTTAGTGCAGTTTGTTAAAAAATAAAAAGCATAAACTGAAAACTACCTTTGGAAGATTGAGAATTTTTCAACTTCTCTACAGTAAAAGAAAATCAAATAATTAAAAAAATTCACACAATGCTCCGAACACATAAATTTTTGCTACATAAAATTAAGGTATATATATAAAATCCTACTACCCAACTTTTTGGTACATAAAAATAATTGAGTTCACACCATGTCAGCCCTTGACATGATACGAAATCGAATAAGAATTTTACACCTCAGCAGGTATGATTTAGGGTATGATTCGGAGTGTGTCTATAGGCTTATTCTATATTTTCCTCGGCTTCTATTCTGTTTCTACTATCCTACCTACCAAACATAGCATACAAGACTTGCTTGGAGAGCAGCAGTTGCCAAAAATGTCATTTCCAAATGTTTCATCTGATCATCATTATTCAATCCTCTACCTAACAAACTTCAAAAAAAACTGGCTCACAAGTCACAACAATGCAAATTACTAAATAAATAAAGTGACCTAAACTCAGATATTTGTGATGAAGAAGATCAAAATTTCTCAACCCTGCCTAGAAATTAATTTGTTCAGTGAAGCAAAATTTAAAAATACTCTCATCCTAGCTAGCTAGAACCACAACAAAATAGTTATACTAAGAAGCCTCATGATAATCACTTTTCACATACCAATTTGAGATTGCACTGAACTTCCTTAATTAGGAGCCTCGAAAAAGGTTTCTACTTTCAAACCCTCTTGAAATTAAGCCAGTTAAGCTTCAGAGTTACAAAATCGGAAGTTGGTCCGATTCAATTCAAAATAAAAGAAGAGAAAAGGCCACGAACAAAGTTCAATGAAAGACAATACTGGAATTTAGTGAACCTTCTCATTTCCAAGAACAGAAAATAAAAAATCAGATCATATACCCAATTCTCAAGACAGTCATCGGCTTACCTGATGGAAATGGCTTTCTTCGTGTTAACGAGTTCCAGATCAATACCGGACCAGCTTCTAAAGTGCTTAACTGCTCTAGTTGCATTTGCCAGTTCCTTCGGAAGTTTTCTAATGACCTTTACATCATTAGCCAAGGAACTAATAAAATGATCTTGATCGAATACATCAGAAAAATTGCTGCAGTTTGAACATGTAATATTAACAATAGCATCGAGCATGCAGATTTTAGACACAAATGCAAAATATAAATCTGAAAAATGGTACCTAGTGTCCTGCCAAAATGACCGTTTATCAAGTTCTGGAATTACAAGAGTAGCATTTATAATTCGGGCAACAGCAACCATGTCACATATCTGCAAGTCAAGAAAAATACAATTCTTCAGCTTCACGTAATAGATGTATCAATATTCAATAGTATTATGATAGTGATGAAATGTATACTAATGACTTGGCATGCATCGCTCTTGTGTCACATAATGTAATTATGGAAAACAACAGTAGTACAATTAGTTATTTATCAATTGCCAAGATATATAATGAACAACTAATAGAAAGAGGTACAGTGCCAAAATAACAAGTAAAATTAACATATTGCATGCATATCTGCCAAATAAAAACTCATTCAGCACACATCAAAATAGCCAACTTAATTAGATGTCATGATTACCATAAATACACTCTGGCAAATTTGGTATGGAATAGTCCAAAACCATCCAAAACCATGTGAGTCTAATTTGATTGACTACTAAGCAATAGTGGGATTAGAGTGGTCACTCACAAAAAGTTATGCATGTTTGGTTTAAGTAAAAATTTCCACCCCTAAAGCTCCAGAGTTTGTTAAATAGCACACTGAACATTCATGGAAGCTCTATGAATGTGCAAAATGAAGTCATTGACGCAATTAGATATCTTATTGTTCACATGAAAGAAGGATGCTCAATTCCAATGATTATAGAACACTTTGAGGGACTATTTCCCACTCAACTATAGGAAAATGAAGCAAATCTGGATTACACCCAATTCACAAACCAACCATCACAAAACCGTTACAATATTATTTTATTGGAGTTTAGTATAGAGCACCCTCAATTACTTACTTCCAATCTTTTCCACAAGGAAGTCATGCATAAAGGTATATTTTTGTATCTTGAATACAATTAAATAATTTAAGCAGTAACTCATGAATTTTTTTTTATTCCTCCATTTCATAGTTGAGAAGGAAATTGTTCCATTATGTAATTATTTTGTCACCAAATTTTAAAAAAAAATCCCATTTAAAAAGAAAAACCAGTAATAACGCTTTTGAATATGAACTACATTAAAGCTTTTTCACCATGATCATAATCTGGAGATTGGCAGGTATTGGCAAAGCATAATGGCTTTCAAACCTTAAAATCTCATAACAGGTTATGGCTGGAGTGGCTATTATGTTGTTTCAGGTTTACCAATTATCACACAACTTATCAACAATCCAATCCAGCATAGAATAAAATTAAAAATAAAAAAAAAAATCCCTAATTGCAGAAGCAATGATTAGGATGATAGGGGTCTTAACAAAAGGTAAAATAAGACTGACTTAATAAAGCTTATATATATATATATAGAGAGAGAGAGAGAGGGAGGATGTAGACCCCAGCTCGCATCTAATTTAATCCACCATTTGTATGAACAAGAAGGTAACCTTGAGACCCTCCAGAAGCTGATGAAACAACAATGAATGAATAAACGAATGAACAGACAATAACAACTATAGATGAGTTTCATAAGTCCAAACTCAAGCCAAAACTACAACTTCCTTTCTTGTGTAGTTTGAACTTGGCTCGACACAGGGCACATAATCTCGATTTGGGGGCGGCTTCCATAGCTTGTCGAAATCCAAAATCCCACTTACAACATCCAACTGTCAAGTCTAAAGGAGTGAAAACATGAAAGATGCATGACTATTTTGTATCAATATGCATACACGTTTATACTATTATAGTATATGATACATAATATGGTATAGATGCCATCACAACACACATATACCATAACTAAAATAGCATTTTTCTTGATGAAAACCTTTCAAAAGGACTAGAAACTTAAGAATCAAATTGTTTAAATAGGTTAAAATGAACGCAAAACTAATGAAATCACACCAAGAGAAGCATAACACCTTGCTAGGAGGTAGTGGAGCTCTTGGCAAATGGGGAGGCACCAATTCTATAATCCAGCTTTGCTCTTCTCCCACCATTCCGATTTCTTGTTGCTGCAAAAAATTGAATTATAACAATCTCATTTTACAATATCCCAAATCCAAAAAAAAATATAATAACATAGCATGAGAGGAATTTGTGACGTATTCAAAAGCCACATTTATGTGTAGTGTATGTGTGAATATATATAATTACCCTTTATTTCTTAGATTAGAAAAAACAGTAGTATTTCTTTAAATAGTGATATTACAAAAATGGATCAAAAACTGAATCAAATAGACTGTAAAAGCTTGACGGAAGAGTAGGGAAAACAGGGGATGATGAATTAAAATGAAATTGAGGGGGTTGAAGAACTTGAAACCCTAGAGTAAGAAAGTGTATGAAAGAGTAGGAGAGTTGATCGAAACAAATTTATAATTAAATATGAACTTCAAGATCAGAGAGCAAATTTACCGCCTGAAATCGCACGGGGCAAGTCAGGCAAGAGGAGAGTTGATCCAAACCCTAAGAGGAGGTTCAAGATTGTAAACCCTAGGAGAAGAATCAACGTAATGAAGATCTTGAGAGAAAGGGAGAGAACTTCGACACCGAAATCGAGATTGTAGACAGTAGTGCTCACCTTAGTAGATGATGCAGATGGTGGTGGTGGTGGTGGTGGTGGTGGAGCTTCGAAATAGAGAGAGAGAGAGAGAGAGAGCTTCGAAATCGAAATCACCTAGCTGAAGAAGGTTGAATCGTATCTTCCAAATCGAAACTGAAATTGATTCAGCTCTACGAAATCGATTTTGCTCTACGAAATTGAAATCAGCCTGAGATTGGATCACCGAACTTCGAAATCGAAATCACTTTAAGGGTTTAGAGAGAGTGAGCGAGTGAGATTCACTTTAAGGTTGAATCATAATCTCTGAAGGGTTTAGAGAGAGCGAGCGAGATTCATACATTTGTGTTTCTCAGATTTGAAAGAGTGGGAGTGAGAAGAAGGGTTTCTCAGATTTAGAATGAGGGTTTGAAGAGGGAGAGAGCGCGTGAGAAGGGGATAACATTTGAAGGCGCTTTTAAACGTCTTCTATCAGTTAAACGGTACCGTTTTATTTAAACCAAAATGCGACGTTTATAAGCGTCGTTAAATATTAAAAAACGTGACGTTTAACAAAACGCCGTTAAATCTCACATTTTCTGTAGTGTTTAGGAATTTTGTGGGATAAGGTCATTCAAGAATTTTGTTTCCACCAGGTAAATTAATTACATATAAAATGAATATTTATTTTTTTTTTTATCAACAAAAGAATAGAATCTTTATTGATGAAAATTCAGACTAAATAATAGAATATATCAATAAAGTATGCAGATAAGTGCACAACGTATCAAACCGAAACCCAATGATCCCAATAATTTGGTTGACACCGACCAACTCGCCCAATCATTTACATATAAAATGAATATCTATTCAATCAAATTATTTAGAAAAAATGTTTAATTTTCAACACAGATTATAATTTCCGAATTTTAAAAAACTCTCATCAATTTCCTCAGTTTCAAAATACTGAACCTATTTTTCTTTTAGATTGACTTCAAAGTAGTAAACAAAGAATTTAAAAATATCTAAATCGCAAACAAATAGTCAAGATTGATCGTAAGATTATATTTCTTCATACTTTTTCATTCTCCTCGACTGTGTCGCATGAGAAATCTCACTAAGATTTATAAATGCATTATATATATATATATATATATATTAAATTAGTCTTTTTCAATTTGATGGGATCAACTAACCCCCTACTCTCAGAGTCGAGTTTTTTTTTAAGTTTAAATATAAATTTGAGAGAATTATTTGGGTTTATGGAGTGTATCATCTGTTCTATTTTGATAATTTGAATTAATTGTTTATTGTGTTTGTTGCTAAAAAAATAAATGATAAATGTGTTTTTAAAAAATAGAATATTTATTTTTTCATAAACAAATGCAAGAAAATGAAAAAAGTTAAGATTATCATATTGGCTTAAATTTTTTCATGCATAATATACACGAAGGTCCTACAAACTAAACAGTTTAGATTATTAAAATGCAGATCTCGTGAATCCGAACAGTATTTTTTTGAGGATTTTTTTTTACCCTAGCTACACTACAAAAAATCAAGGTTTTAGAGGTCAAAATTTAAGGACAAAATTATTTTTTAGAAACCAAATATTTTTGTTGCGATAAGTGACGTCATTATACTTTTAGCAACAAAAATTGGACATTAGTGATGAATTATTATCCTATTAGGACCAAATTTTTTTGTCTAAAAAAATAAACAATTTTGAAATCAAATTATTTTGCTCCTAAAAGTGTATTTATTAGCAACATTTTTAAAATTTTATTACTAATAGCTTTGTTTTTGACTTTTCGACACGACTTTTTGGCGATTGTCTTCACAATGATAGAAATTAGTCCCTAAATATATTTTGTAAAAAAATTTTTACTTTTAGAGATCAAAAAATTTATTTTTTTAAACTCTTATATGTTGTAGTGTTAACTGCTAAATTATTGTCAAATCACTAAAAAAATCGTCTGTGCCAAAAGTTCACCAAAGAAGTCGACAGTGGCGACAGGTGGTAGCCAACAGCAGCAGTGGTGGTGGTGAAAATAAGGACAAATAGGAAAATTTAATAGACAAATAGGTACAAATAGACAAATAGTAAAATGACACGTGAAGATGATGTGGTCAGTTGATAGATTAATAGACGAAAAGGAATAAAACAGTCTTTCAAATTATAATTATCATTTTAATCTCAAAAGAATAAAATTTGAATCTATTGACCCAAAAATTTTAGAAACCAACCTCTAACTATCTTATCATTTGTAGGACACGGTCGAGTTTGTTTTTCCAATAAGAATAATGATACATGCATTAATTAGTACATCAATTAGTGTACTAACAGATGATATAACATAATTTTAAAAGTTTTAAATTTTTGTAATTTATATAATAGATGAAATTATAATTTTGAAATAATAATATCATAACAAATATTAATACACCAATTGATATACTAATTAGTATATATAACACTACTGTTTTAATAAATTAAAATCAATTTCTTTGAGATCAAGGAAGTAGTTCTGCAGAAGTCGAGAATCATTGCCGCGAAATTTTCGGACCGCTTTGTTCGGCAATTTTGATGCGTCTATCCTTGAAATTTTCCTTTCCTGCTTCCAAAAAATATAAATATATTTTCTTGAGAAACGTGATTTCCCATCTAAATCTCTGAGTTTCTGTTTGCCAGTTCTTGCAATGATCATTTCCCATTCGAACAAGTTTGCTCTTTCGATTCTATTTGATGCCAAAACACAATTGTGTCCATCTTTAAAAATGTATATATTGTATGTATTTTATTACAATATACCTCATATAATTATAATGTTGGGTAACAAACACCACTACCGGTTATAATATTTTTTTAACACGAAATTCATTTTATCTTACTGTGGTTTCACCTCGGAACATTTTATCCAGTTCAATTTAAATACCACCATATCCATTTGTGTTATGTATGGGATTGGATTCAAAAAAATTATTTATGGTTATGTCAAACATATTTTTAAATTAGTATAAAATATACGTAATTTTAAAAGAAAATGTTGACATTTCATAATTAAAGTAATAAAAATAAAAATTTATTATATTTGTTCGAAATTCACTAAATAAATATAAAATGTATTATAACTAAAATCTAAATTATTGTAAGTCTTCTATCAGCATTACTGCGTTATCAACATAATAGTTAGTATTATAATTGATGAACAACACATATATTATGTATTTATAAAATGTTATAATGTAAAAATGTTATACTTACGTATTATATATATATTTTTTATTTTCTGAAAGATATATACATTCTTCAGACTAATTTATATTTAAAACAAAAGTCACGCACAGCGTACAATCTAGTTGACATAGCATTGTTGGTACAAATATAATAAATGCATAGATACGGTCTTGGCACGACGAAATATAATATTTAATCATTCTAACTCTATTATCGTGTAAAATTTTAGAATTATAATATTGTGCTTGAAAAGGTAGGAATGAGTTATTTATAATAAATTGTATAGTTTTCTACCTTTAATCTCATATTCTTCAAATATGATGGTTGACATCGCAAGATAAACTCTGCCCATTTATCTTAAACAATGTGATTTATTGAACCAGTATTATCTCTGACCACAATGTTAACATTATATCTAATAAATAATTTTTTTTTAAAAAATTGTTAAAAGAAAATATTGTACCTAATAAAAAATTAAAATACTTGTTAAGTTTGTATTATTATTGTTTGTATTATTATTGTACACAACAATTATTTACGTAAAGGAAATTATCTCGTTATAATATCAATATCATCATGTATGCAGTGACGACAAACAATGTGACGATAATGATATTCAAAAAATTTATAGCAATTTTTGCACATATCAATTCAAAAGTTGTCAACATCAATTTGTTTGATGTACCCAAGTATTCGAAAATATGAAACCTACA
The DNA here is from genome assembly GCF_004153795.1 of Camellia sinensis. Taxonomy (NCBI): domain Eukaryota; kingdom Viridiplantae; phylum Streptophyta; class Magnoliopsida; order Ericales; family Theaceae; genus Camellia; species Camellia sinensis. The sequence continues at coordinate 134,125 of NW_021030550.1, read as the reverse complement.
AAATATTTAGAAAAATATAAATTAATCTCTCTCTATAAACGAATATATATACATATCGTTTAACTTTCACTACTTGGAATGATAACAATTATTACCTTCATTACTTGGAATGATAACAATTATTACCTTTGGCATAGGTGTAAAATCACGTATTCGAATTCTTTTAGCATTTGATATTATCAATGATTATGAAATTGAGAATCAATTTTTTCAATTCCAAGATACCAACTTTTGTGATATAAGATTCATAACAAATCTAGAAAGACATGTTAATAGATATATATAACTGTGAGAATTATATTGTCATATGTAATTAGCTAATATCATACAATCATAACATACCACACTCAAATATGATTTGCATAACGGAATGAATGATTAGTATATAACTTGATGTATTTGCATGTAGCGAAACATAGACCTAGAAGTTGAGAAAAGATAATTTATCAATATCAATATATGTATATGCATATAGATATTATAAAAGTTAATGAAAAATAACCTGACCGTGATAATCTTTAATTGTTAATCCAATGGCAGATAAAATATTATCATTCGCTAAAGTATGATATAATTGTATGCCATCAGTTGTTGTAAACACATCTCATATAGTTAATCTTACTAATGTGAAATTGTTTTTACAATAAATAAATATCAAAAAAGTTAAGATTAGGAAATATAATATAATTCGCAGAGTATTTCAAATTTGGTAAAGACACAAATTTGTTATCGTATCATACCTTGTATCAAGCTTTTTTGCAATTATCACAATTTGCAATATCTTGACATTCAATTACACTAACAACAAAGCCAATCACATCTACATATTTTAGCGTTGACATGTTTATTATTTTGATAGTTTAAATTTTTTCTATTAGTAATAAATTATGTAAGTATGTAATCTAGATAAGTATCATTAGGTAAAAGTAACGTACCTATTAATTGAACATCTTGATAAAGAAAGTGGCCATTGATTGATAATTTCTTAATGAAATAGCTCTGAAGTGGTATATTATCATCATGATCAATTAGGTGCACAATTGTTGTATCATTAGTAAAACATATCTTATAATGATATGGTACCAACTTGAATTTCTCATCAGCCAATGTAATAAGAACTTCTCTAAAACAATATATATGTTTTTTTTAATTAAATGTTCTTTAAAGTAATCATATTCATCAAAGCATACAATTCCTTCAATGGCATCACCCTTTGAAAAAAGGTAATAAGTATACATTTTTAACATAATATAAAATAAAATATTTAACAATTATCTCATGGTAAAAGTTGTGAATACCTGTCCATCAACAAAAATCATTATGAATGTCATATTCCTCCTAGGACGATTAGTCATAGATAACACTCCGACTAACTATGCTTTAACAGTCCAATTACTTGCATATGAATGTAAATCAACAAAATATGAATATTTGATAATGCTATCACCTACTAACAATGTAGATGCATATGAGCAAAATACGAATTTATAATTTTTATACGATGTATCTATAGATCTCAAGAAATTTGAAAATGAAAATATTAAGAATTTTTAATAGAAAAATAGAAAACAGTTAAGTTGACATTATGATAAAATAGAAAAAATAAGTAATCAATTACGATACAACAAATATTATACAAACATTTTTGTAAGGGTAAATTTTTTAATTATCTTTATTAAAAATGAAAATGAAAAAAGAGATTAGATCACTCAACTTTTTGTATACTAAATGCAATATCTTGGATAAGATTTAGAATTTAGAGTAGCAAGTATTGTATAATTAAACAAATTGAATAAAAAAAACATAGTCATTGAAATTTAAAAAAAAAAAAAATTATATCAATCTTCAAATGCCATCATGGACATCACAATACATAACATTTTTTTGGGTAATTTGACGGTGGTCAACTTTATTAACAAGCAATATCTTCAAGTTTAGTGGTGTAGTAACACGCGATAAAGCAACATATAACTGACCATGGGAGAATATTGGATTAGGAAGGTATATGCCAACTTTTTTTTAAAGTCTGACCCTGGCTTTTGTTTAGGATCATTACAAATGCTAATTTGATGAAAAATTGTCTTCTTTTAATTGGGACAAGCGAATATGTGGTAGATGGTAATAAAATGATATGTGGAATGAAGACTCATTCCCCAATATTCAAACCCATAATCACTCATGCCTCAATCACTTTATCTCATTTTCTCAACAATAAGACAGGTTCCATTACATAGACCTTAATATTGATTGAAGTTTCTCAATAACATTATAGGTGCTCCCTTTTTGAGTTCAAGGCAATGACTTGGAATTCTTGGAAAATTTAATGAGTGCAACAACTCTAGTAGATGCATGCCTTCATCAATGTTCTCACCCTCAACTGGACATATCGTATCTACACTTAGGTATTTTCGAGATTCTCCAGGAAACATTGATAGCATTATGACATTTAATTCATCAATATCAGCATTTTTTTGTGCTAAGATGTCACATTCTTTCAAGTAAGAACTGTCACTGTATCAACTACTTAATTCTGGATAGATTGCATGGATCAATTCATGTAAAGCATGTGATCTATTTCTAATTAAGAATTGTTCTGGAATTTCAATCCAATTAGTCTCCTCGTCTTCAGTGAAAGAAATTCTAGGTATTTTTCTATCACCAATCATCAATATCCAATTAGCAAAATCCCTTAGTTGTTGATGCATTTGAATAGAAGTATCATGGGCTATAATATGCATATTGGTCCTCAAATGCAACACACAATAATGATTCCAAGTCGTCGATTCTTTCAACGATGCTGCAATTGTGGCTTCCCCATCTACCTTTTGGTACTATAGGTAAAATTTGTCTGAAGCCACCACCAAGTATTAATAGTTTTTCACCAAATACGGAATCACTTGAACAAAATTCTGTTTAGCATATCTTTGAAAGTACGATCAACTGCCTCAAATCCATAACAATGGTGCATTGGAGCTTCATCCTATTTGATCAATGATGCCTCTTGAATTAATTTTGCCAATTCAATTTGTTGATTAATACTACAACTTGAGAATTCATCCAAATTAATTGGAATTTTAAAGCATGAATATGCAGTTCTGCCTCCTAGTAATAGCAAAGCCACAATTGCAGATGATGCAACTGAAAGGACAATTTTTTTTTTTAACCTAAACTTTGCTATCAATGTTTTCCACATATATGTTTTTCTTGTTCGCCCACTTCTATAAAGGAAAAATAAACCCTTTTGTTTACAATTGTATGTATTGATTATTATGTCATAAACTTCTAACTGATCACTATTTAAACCAGAATGTAATTCATTGAACAATTGTTTTTCCGAAACACTATAATACTCAATCTCTTCTCTGATAAGCCTATTTGTCACAAATTAAGCATCTTGTGAAGATGGCAATGGCATGGGAGGGAAATCTTTGAGAGATTTTTCATTTCTATTTAATATATGCTCAATTTTGGAAAGTCCTACTTTTTTATATCTTCATCGTCAAGATGTAGATCACTTTCTCTCATATCTCATATGATTCTATATTGTATATCATCGGTGAATCTTTTCCAATGACATTCCCATAATTCGACTAGATTGGTTATATCATAAAACATCAGCATTGTACAATACATATGTTGAAGTTTTATTGCTGATACCTAATTTGATGCTTCAGCCAATGCCCCGTGCCATTCGTTATCATCATCGAGTAGACCAAGTACAATACATGCAGATTTAAATGTTGAACACTCGATCCCATTTACAATTCTGATATGCTCAAAACTTTTTGCACCACGAACTTTATTCAATAACATTCTCAAATAATATCTCTCACTTGATTTTGGCTATGCATATGGCAATCTACAAATACATTTATGAGATTTTCGAACATCCCATTATTATTATTATTATTATTATTATTATTATCTCTTTTCCATACCCATTTTGTTGAAAATTCAACATAAGTCAACTCCTTTGCACATTGATGGGTTCTCTTTGCTTTAAACCATTTGGTTAACATTGTGTCATGAACACGTTATTGGTCAATAATTTCGTGTAGATGATCATTATTATTAAGTATAACAAATTGTTGACCTAGAAGATGATATCGTAAACGCTCAATAGAAAGAGTTTGTTTCGAAAGTTCAAACTCAAATATCCTCCAACATGCTTCAATCGCATACACGTATAGAGCATCCAAATATTGTTTGATCTCATTAACTTGTTTGTAATGTTGTTGCTCATTATTGTTTGAATTGATAACATTATCCTCAATCATGGTTATCACATGATCATGCCCTTTGTTAACATATTTGTACAAATATTTCATCAACTTTGGGTATGCACATCATTCAATATTAGTGTGGCAATCATATCGCACTAAAAGATCATGATTATATGGAATGACCCATCTATTATCAACTGTAAATCCATTTATGTTTGTTGTGTTGCCTTCATCACATCTATGCCTGTATGAGACAAATCCATTATCATCAATTATTGTTTCATTACAAAATTTCTTTAGATAATGTTTTGTTTACTTTGCATCTACCATGCATGGAGCATTGTGATTAGCAGCACCACAAGGTCCGTGTATCATGCATCTGACAATAGTCTCATATGCCAATGGGTCTACATTTTTGTCACGCGATTCAGCATATATAAACTCATTAATTTGTTCCGAAGTGATTGGTTTATTCTCCGATGCTAATGTGATTGTAATGTAAGAATGCGGCAATTGTAACGCCCCAAATTTCTAGTCCAAATGATAAAACAACAATCATGGCTCTTTCGAGGAAAACCGAATATAAATCTCCAAACTTACATTACATGATACCATAGTTCTTCATGCAACAATATATTAATCCAACAACAAGTAAATAAACAAATAAATACCCCTAAGGGTTTACAAGTTTCCAAGGCTTGAGCCTGGTTACACAAAACGGTTATTCAAACCCACACAAACACAACACTTGGCTTACACACAGAATCACAGCAAAATGAGAGCATTGTGCTCCCAACACACATACTTCCATGCCCCTAGTTGGGTGGGATCACCACATCTTTTCCTGCGCAAAAATCCCGTAGGGTGAGCATAAAGCCCAGTAGAAAATTCTTAACAAAGTATATACATTTTATACAAGTCTCAAGAGATGAAATACACATGCCATGCTATGCCCTTTTTGAAGATAAATCACATTTTCATCTTTTAAAAACCATCATGCTCAATAATAGCATGCAATTTCAATTGTTCAAAACTTAATAATTTATTTCAAGGGCAATAAATACGACTCTAGTAATCCCTAGGTCAGTGTCTGCAAGTAGACTATACAAGTACTACCAAATTGTCATTTTTACCGGTATTAACCGGAAGGCTCGACACCTGTCCTCGCGAGTTTTCAGTCTTTCACCCTGGACTCTCAGGCCAACTTATTCAATATCATCTATACCACCTATCAAGACTTACCAATGTATTTACCCCAAAACCATTCCATGAAAACTTGTTTCTCAACTTTCTTTTCTCAATGCAAGTGTTCAAATCAACTTTCATAGTTTAATATAATCAAATAAATTGATATGCCAATTTCACAAGATGAATATAAATACTTTTATTCCAATTCATCATCCAAGGAATAACACAATTCCCTCTTCTCAAGTATCCTCGGCAGTTAGTTATTTCAAGACTATTTCAACGTTTTGAACAATAATTTCCAAAATAAACAACAATTCTCATATTCTCTAAAATTCATCATTTATATAAATATAAATAAGAAATTTTCCGAACATCCATTTATTTTGACACACAAAATAAATATAACAATATCATTCATGGATTTTCAGTCTCCTTAAAAAAAATTCCCAAATTCTAGGTTTTCTCACCAAAACTATACAACTCAAATCTTTTGAAAGAAAACTTTCTAAAATCATCTTTTCTAATCAACGAAGATCAAAACCCATAAGATCATTTTAAAACAACAAGATACAAACCCACTTTCAAAATCGCTCAATTTCTTGAATCAACAATCAATTTTCAAAACTATCAAAAGATAATTTTGAAAATCATATAGATCTTGCAAATATATATATAATTCTAAAAAAATCCCTACCTCAAGTTTTGAAGAAGAAATAAGATGAAACCCCAAAAGTCAATGGTGTCGAAACTCGATCTTCACCGCACACAACGAAGCCCTTGAGAAGTTAACCAACTTTGATGAAGAACTTATGGCAGAACTCTAATGGATCTTGAGAAATCAAAGTTTTGATCCAATTTGGCGTAGGGAAATGTAGAGAGAATGGAGAGGAAAGGGTTTTTAGAGAGAGAGATATATATACAAAAGTGATCTAAAATTCAGATTCACGAACTGATATAACATGGTCAGCTCGAGCGTGGAAAGCCCCGCTCGAGCATCAAATACACTTTCCTAGTACTTTTGCAAACAGGTCAAACTTCTGGAACCAAACATTCTTCGCTTGAGCGCATAAACGGCCGCTTGAGCGGACAAGCAACTTCTAATGCATTTTGCATTTTTGTTTCGCGGGTGCTGCCTCTCAACCCTGCCAGGGCGCTCCCTAGGACCCACCAAGGGACGCTACCCCCTGGATCCCTGCGAGCTGACTGAGCAGCTCGATCCCCGCCAGGGTGCTGCCCTTGGACCCGCCAAGGGGCGCTGCCCCCTGGACCCCCGCAAGCTAACCAGGCAGCTCGATCCCTAACATACTCAGCGAAGTGGCAAAACTGGGATCGCTACAGTAATCCTCATTTTTGAAACTCGATGATGTAAATAACTGTTCATAAAAAATAATTATTGATACATTAGACATTTAAGAGTATTTGTTATATCACAAATGCATAGGTGTTAGAATAATAATACCTAAAAGTACTTGTCCAAATATTTTATTTTTCTTCAAGTCAGTTAGTAGTTGTTTAAACTTAATTTGAAAAGCTCTAGCAACAATATCAAGTCTATCTTCTGCACGTTGATTCGATAGTCTTAGAAGATCATCTTTTATTTATGGCCATATAGGATTGCATTTGAACCTAATAAACAAATTAGGAACTCCAATAGTTCTACAAATTGCAATAAAGTCTTGACAACATTGGATCATACTACGTGACCCCTACAGAATGACAAAGGCAACACAAATCTTCTCCCTACTACTGATGCATCTATATCTACAACAACTGCAGCATCTTCTATTCCTTGATATAGATTTGCATGCAACCCAATTATATATCAGGATATTCTAGATGAACAAAATTGAATTATGAAGTTACTAGTTTGTTTCAAAAAATTTTAAAAGAAAATATCAAATAAATGAAAAATGTAAGGATTAATTACAAAAAATTTGATTATTATATAATGTTTTATTATATGTGTAATTTAAAGATAGAGAATTTTCATAAAACATTTCAAGAAGGGAAAAAACGTAAATTAAAGAACAAGAACTAATTAATGTATAAAAAAAAAAGACAAAAACATAAATTTAAAAAAAAAAATTAAGCAAAATACGCCAAATCCAAACCCAAAATAAAATAAATAAAACAAAAAAAAATGTACGCAAAATACGCCAAATCCAAACCCAAAATAAAAAAATAAAAAATAATAAAAAAATTTAAGCAAAATACGCCAAATCCAAACCGAAAATAAAAAACTTAAAAAAAAAAATTAAGCAAAATACGCCAAATCCAAACCTAAAATAAAAAAAATTAAAAATAAAAAAATTTAAAAGAAAAATATGCATGATGTGTTTTATGACATAAACAAATTAAAAAAACTTGATCTTTCATTTGTGATCAGACATGGACAGGAGTTGGATTGCATTGGGTAAGACACCTGATGGAAGGATGAGTCAGCCATTTATTGATGGGGTGACATCATTTATTAAATTTGCAATGGCAGTTGTTGACCAAGAAGGTAAAATTCCGTGCCCATGTTTGAACTGTGTGAACTATTATTCCCAAAATCTTCAAAATGTGCAAATTCATTTGCTTCAATATGGGATTATGCAAACTTACACTATTTGGCATGAGCACGGGGAACCACGTGTATCAAATGAGGCTCACTATGAAATGCCAATTGATGAAGATGAGGTTTTAGGTGGTGTTGATGCCTTAGTGGAAGATCGAATAAGAGGAGAACCCAACGATGCACCCCAGAATGAAGAAGTACAAACGTTTGACAAACTATTGAATGATGCCAAACGTGAGGTGTACTTAGGTTGCACAAACTACACTCTGTTGAAGTTTGTCATCGAGCTGCTTAATATGAAGGTAACAAACCACTGGAGTAATAAGTCGGTTGACACACTGTTGGAGTTTTTAACAAAACTTTTACCAAAAGATAATTTGATTCCAAAGTCATTTTATGAAGCTAAGAAAATACTTCGTGATTTGGGCTTGTCATATGAGTTAATTGATGCTTGTATAAATGATTGTGTACTCTTTTGGAAGGAAAATGCAAGGTTTGATAAATGTCCAAAATGTAAGGCATCTAGATACAAGATCAATCGTGGCAAGGGTAAGAAGATTCCCCATAAGGTGTTGCGGTACTTCCCATTGACACCAAGGTTAAAAAGATTGTACATGTCAAGGAAGACTGTTGAGGACATGAGATGGCACAAGGACAAATGTATAAATGACGGAGTATTGAGGCATCCTGCCGATAGTGATGAGTGGAAGGAATTTGATGCGCAACATCCTCAGTTTGCCCTAGAGCCTTGAAATGTGAGGCTAGGGTTGACTGTCGATGGGTTCAATCCTTTCGGGAACATGAGCAACTCATATAGTTTGTGGCCTGTAGTACTCATTCCTTATAACTTGCCACCTTAGTTGGTTATGAAAGATCCCTTTCTTATGATGTCATTACTTATTCCTGGAGAATCACAACCAGGGATCGATATTGATGTCTATATGAGACCTCTGGTGGATGAGTTGAATGAGTTGTGGGAAAATGGTGCATTATCTTATGATGCGGTAACTGGTGAGTCTTTCCAGATGCGTGCAGCTTTGATGTGGACTATACATGATTGGCCTGCATTTGGTGACATATCTGGGTGGAGAACAAATGGTCATTATTCTTGTTACACTTGCAATGATGAACTATATTTTCAATCCTTGAAAGGTAAGACTGCATACACTAACCATCGATGCTACTTGTCTCAAAACCACCCCGAAAGGCGAAAGAGTAAAGCTTACAATGGTAAGCATGAGAAGCGAAAGAGATCTTTAGAGTTACCAGTGGAAAAGATATTAGAGCAATTGGATAGAGTGACATGTGTCACATATGGGAAGCTTCCAAGAAACAAGGAAAGACTCCGTCAGGCACCAAATTGGACAAAGGTAAGCATCTTGTATGAGTTACCATACTGGAAGAAACGGAAGCTTCGACACAACATTGATGTCATGCATGTCGAGAAGAATTTTAGTGAAAATACCTTTGGAACTATGTTAGGCATTGATGGAAAGAACAAAGACACCGACAAAGCACGAATGGACTTGGAAGATATGGGCATAAGGAAAGAGTTGTGGTTAACACGTCGTCTTGATGGAACTTATGTCAAACCTAGGGCAATCTTTTCATTGACCCCTGAAGAGAGGGAGGGTTTCTTTGAATTCTTGAAATCAGTTAAGTATCCAGATGGTTATGCTGCAAACATATCAAGATCAGTGAATGCGAGAAATGGTAAATTAACAGGCTTGAAAAGTCATGACTGCCATGTACTCATACAACGGATTCTTCCAATTGGGATGCGTGGTTACGTAGACAAAGAGATTAGTAAAACACTATTTGAGTTAGGTAGCTTTTTCCAGGATTTGTGCTCAAGGACATTGCGCCGTAATGAACTTGAGAAATTAGAGGAACGTATAGTACACATATTATGCAAGCTTGAAAAGATCTTTCCTCCAGCCTTCTTTGATGTGATGGTTCACTTGGCCGTTCACTTGCCGCGTGAGGCAATTCTTGGAGGACTGGTGCAATATCGATGGATGTACCGGATTGAAAGGTAATTGTTAAATTGAAAGATTCGTAATTATATGTTGCATGTGTAACCTTGCTCTTAACTAATTCTATTTTCAAGGTTTCTCGGAGCTTTAAAAAAGTTTGTTACAAACCGAGCTCGACCAGAAGGTTCAATCGCAGAGGCTTACATTGTCAAAGAGTGCATTACTTTTTGTTCAATGTATGTTGATGGGATCGAAACAGTGCATAATCGACCCGAACGAAATCAAGATCGTGGCGAACGTCGCAAAGGGTTGACTGTATTCACAGAAACTGCCCGTCCTATTGGCCTAATCACAAGGGATGCTGATATGTCACAAGAATATCGTGATATGGCTCATTGGTTCTTGTTGAACAATAGCCCCGAGATAGAGAAGTATCTAGAGTATATTTTTCATTTAAATATGTGTATTCTTAGCTTTGTTAATATAGTTAGCAGTGCATAATAATCACATTCTTTTGTGTAATTGATTAATTACTAAAGCTTTTAATTTATTTTTTTTCAGATTGGATTGGGGTGGCATTTTTGACGTGCAACAATGATATAATTTGCTTGAATGTTCATTTTTGTTTGATAAGGATATACATACTTTGTGGAGTTGCACTAGTTATTGTTGGATGTTTTGTGGAATTGAACAAGTTATAACTTTTGTTTTTTTTGTGTGGATATTTCACTATTTTATTGTATTATGATGAAATTATTTGTAATGATGAATGAATATTTTCATTTTGTTAATTCGTAAATATGTTGATAACAGGTTAGGTTAAGTTGTGATGGAATTGTTATATATAGAATTTAGATTTTGATAAAATAGGTATATAATGTGGAAAAAAATATTATGGAATTATTGACAAAATTTTCCATCCTTAAAGAAGGTTTTCTTGTCTCTTATTTGGTTTAGGTGGATGATTAATTTTGTCATGAATTCTTTATTTCGTCGCTAAATGAATTTGTCATGACAAAAAATATTGTCACATTTTGTCACTATTACCCTCAATGTGTGACAAATTTTTTTTGACATTATTTCATCATTTTTAATGATGGATTTGTTTTTGTCTCTATTGGTAGCTTCTTTGACAAAAAATTTTCGTCTTCGTTTATATTAAACGTGACAAAATTATTTCGTCTCTATTTCTTATATTTATGACAAAATACTTTTGTCTCTAATTTCTTCCTTGAATGACAAAATATTTTGTTGCTAATTATTTACAATTATGTTCCCAACAGAGTGTATTGGAGACAAAAAAATTCGTCACAAATTTATCATTTTTATGATGAATTTGTTTTTGTCTTTATTGGTAGCTTCTTTGACAAAAAATTTTCGTCTTCGTTTATATTAAACATGACAAAATTATTTTGTCTCTATTTCTTATATTTATGACAAAATACTTTTGCCTCTAATTTCTTCCTTTAATGACAAAATATTTTGTCGCTAATTATTTACAAGTATGTTCCCAACAGAGTGTATTGGAGACAAAAAAATTCATCACAAATTTATCATTTTTAATGATGAATTTGTTTTTGTCTCTATTGGTAGCTTCTTTGACAAAAACATTTCGTCTTCGTTCATATTAAACGTGACAAAATTATTTCGTCTCTATTTCTTATATTTATGACAAAATACTTTTGTCTCTAATTTCTTCCTTTAATGACAAAATATTTTGTCGCTAATTACTTACAAGTATGTTCCCAGCAGAGCGTATTGGAGACAAAAATATTCGTCACAAATTTATCATTTTCAATGACGAAATTGTTTTTTCGTCTCTAAGACCCTTTAGCGACGAGGCTTTGGCAACAAAACGGGCGACGAAAAATTTTCGTCGTAATTAGTTTGGGTGACGAAATATATACATTTTGGGACAAATTTGTTTCGTTTTTAAATCCCAAATTTGTTGTAGTGATGAGACGTTGAACACCGTATTAAGTATCGGTGCAAGTTTCCAACCACCAAATTGTTTTTGGAAGTGTACATTGATAAAGAGGTTGTATGTAATGTCCCGAATATAAGACAAATGGATTCTCGTCCCTTCACTACATTGCTTACGTAAGGAATTGACACGACAATGTTTCGGTCTCCTATTTATGCATTAGATCAACGTTATTCAGTGGTCTACACACAATAGATATTTGAGGGCCATGGTGTGAAATCAAGTTCGCGTGGTGGATATGATTATGAATTTCACAATAACATAGAAGATGTGCCGGCCTGCAGCCATCATACCACTCCAGTTGAAGTTGATGGGAGTATGGCGGAAACGATGAACTATATGCAGTTTGCTGACACTATTGCTGACAATGACATGTATGGTCCTGATGTTGCCCTAGACAGTGATGAAAATGAAATGTTTGGTGAAGAAAATTTATTAGCCGGATCAGATGATGATGATGAAGAAGATGATGTCGATGGCCCCGTTGACCTTGAAAATGTCTGCATCCCATCTAGACCTGAAATCCTTTTCTATGAGAACATTCACATGGGTGGTGATTTGACATGAGTAGCCGTGATGTCATTTCTCGTAACTGGATCTGAAATGCTGAAAATGCAGAATTGGACAAAGGGATGGTTTTCGTCGATAAGAAGCAACTTGTATATGCTGTGAAATTGTATCACGTAAGAAATAATCGAGAGTATAAGGTCGTAACCTCCAACTGAGACCTTTGGGTGTCTGCTTGCAAGCACGATTGTAGTTGGTGGTTACGTGCATCTCTTAATAAGAAACATGGTCCTTTTGAAATAAAGCAGTATAAGGGTTTGCACCATTGTTTATACCTAAGGATGAACAGGGACCACATTAATATTGACTTCGGTTACATTACTTCTCATCTTTTGGGACAAGTTTCGGTGAGTATAAAATATATATATATATATATATATATGTTTGTTTATAGTGTTCACACTCAAATAATCCAACTCATATTTGATTGTCGTATACAGAATGAACCTCATATGCCAATTAAGAATGTCATCGAAGATATCAAAAAGACCATGAACTACAATATATCATACAAGAAGGCGTGGCATGCAAGGTCAAAGGAAATTAGAATGGTATTCGGGGATTGGGATGAATCGTATAGACAGTTGCCTAAATTCATGCATGCATTATAGACATCTAATCCTGCCACCATCGTTAAATGGAAGCATAGATATACCGGAGGTACAACCATTATGCTCGTCTTCTACTTTGTTTTCTAGTCTTTCAAACCCGTCATCAATAGATTCAGATATTGTAGGCCCGTTATAACCATAGATGATATATTCTTATACGGAAAATACACTGGTGTGTTGCTTGTAGCAACGATCGTCACTGCCAATGGCAAAGTATTACCGCTTGCATTCGCTGTTATTGACACAGAGAGTTTGGAGTCTTGGTCGTTTTTCATTTCAAATATCAGGGAACATATTGTTATGGACCGACAGGGAGTGACTTTGATATCTGATTGAGCTGAGAGTATTTTAGCTACTGTGAGGCAGCATTGGCTGAATCCTTCGCTCCAATTTGTTGGATATCATCGGCACTGCTTTCGACATGTTTGTAGTAACTTCAGCACAAAGTTTAAAAATAAGGAGCTGAAACAACTTCTATGGAAAACAGGGAGTGCTCATCAACGACAAAAGTGTAATGCCTACTTAGAACAGATACATGCCATTAACCAAGATGCCATCGATTGCGTCCACAAGTTGAATCCTGTGGAATGGGCCTTTGCATATGACGGTGGATATCGGTGGGAGGTATTGACCAGCAATGATGCAGAGTGCTTCAACAGTGTCTTGAAAGGTGTAAGGAACCTACCTATTTTAGCTATGGTTGAGTTTACATTTCGACAGCTCGTAAAATATTTTGACGATATGGGAGCCTAAGCAAAAATAGATGTAGGGAATGAGTTCCAATACCCTAGGGAGATGCAAAAAACAATCGAGGAGGACATCGCAAGGGGAAATACTTTCTAGTTGATATCGTGCGACATGTTAGGTTGTAATGTAAACTAAATTATGCTTATTATGTTGTGAAGTTAATTACACCTACAAACATGACAATTAGTTTGTATCAATAATGTCTGATAGGCCCCGTCGCATCTTTCAGGTGCAAACATCTTTTCGCCATGGACAAGGTCGCAATACAAAGATTGTGTGCATGAATCAACCCACGTGCAATTGTGGCAAATACGAGATAAGACACTATCCATGTTCCCATATGCTCGTTGATATGTCTGATTGTAGTGACAATCCATTCGAGTACATTGCTCCAGTATATAGGCTTCCTATATACATGAGGGTTTGGGAAACTAAATTCAACCCAATACCGTATCAAGATTATTAGGAGGATCCGCAGTGGACCTTAATGCCTAATGCACTTCGTCTGCGAGAAGTAAAATGGGGTCGTAAATCTATGTGCCGTATTCCGAATGAGATGGATATATCAGATAGGCGTTTGACTGCTCGTTGCAGTGAGTGCTAGCAGACAGGTCATAATAGGCGGACATGTTCGGCAATGTTTGGTCGATGAAGATTATGTAATGCTTACCTGAGTTTTGTGAATTATGAAATTGTAAAATGGTTGCCCTTTTTAATTGTGAGATTGTAATTGGACAGCCCATGTGAATTCTTAGCTTGTAATGCAAATGACCTCATGTTAAACTATTAATTAATTATATTTACTAATGTTTTAGAGGTTAGACCAATTGAACATTTTGCAAACCCTAAAGCCATTTACTTAATTTGAAATCTAAATAGATCATTTTTAATTTTTTGTATATTTTAATTTTTTTATATTAAAAAAATTTACAACTAATATACTAAACAAATAAATTAAACTGAATATGTATGTAAAACAATTTAACTCTAGCACATAGGCCTAAGTGTTTGAAAGAGGATTTGATTGAAAATGTGTATTAAAAAATTCTATACTTAATCAAATAGTTCTTCTACCATTTGAAAATTTAATATTTATGAATAAATTTAATATTTTCGAATGCTGCAACCATTGTTCACATTTACAATTTATGAATAAATTTATGTAATTTAAAAATTTTATAATTTATTCAAACTTCTAGCATTACAAAATCAATAATTAAGTTTTGTCAAATATGCCATAAATGTAATCATCAACCTATTATTGGAAAAAAAAATTTCTCATTCAATTTTTTAGCAAATATTTATGTAGGAAAACTATCCACATGTTAATACACTATGTTCATGGTTATTATTAAGCTTATGTAACTTAGGCCCTAAAATAATTTTGAAAAAGATTTCTATATTAGTTATAGCGTAGATAACGTGACCATTTGAAAGGTTTTATAAATTTTGAGATTCTGTTGAATTGTTTATCATATTTAATGACACATAATTTTAAATCTTAAAATAGAAATATATATATATATATATATATTTAAAAATCATAAATTATGGAATAATTAGATTTTTTTTTAATGATTATAATTAGATTTTAGTGAATTGCTTCCATATTAGTGGCACAAAAATTTATAATTTTAAAATAACTGAGCATATTTTTCTTTTAGAAGTCGTAATTTATGGAATAATTAGAATTTAATTGTTATAGTTATATTAGAGTTAACTAATAGACTTTTTTAAAATAAAAAATAATTAGATTTTAGTGAATTGCTTCTATATATAGTATCACACAAATTTAAATTTTGAAATAGCTGAGCATACTTTCCATTTAAAAATCGTAATTTACGAAATAATTAGAGTTTTATTGTTATGATTAAATGAGAGTTTTATTATTACGATCTAGTATTTCACTTGTACAGGCTGCATGACACATCTACTTAAGGAGGTCCCACTTCTCATTCATCCACATCGGGCTAACAATATATGGGCGCATCCGGTACGTAATGTTTGTTGGACTTACGCTTACAATTAAAATACCCTTCATTTTGTTCTATCTTACGTGATAATATTATTATTTAAACTAGTCATTCTGTTATTCAGGAGGAGGCACAGGTAGGATTGACACGTCGCCAGGCAGTTTTGGCCTATGGGAGCATCTGTTGGACCATAGAGTCCTTTAGTATATACTACACGTAGGATTCTATGGTGTGTAGTGTATCGGTCCTATTAGACTCGACCACTCACTGATCACTACTCTGGCTGAGAGGTGGCACACGGAGAAGCATACATTCTATTTTTTGATAGGAGAGGTCGCGGTGACATTGTAGGACGTATCTGTCCTATATGGTCTATGGATTGACGGCCGAGCAGTTACTGGTATTGACCCTGCATTTATGAGGGACCAGTGGGTGGTGCTATATGGTGAGCTATTGGGAGTAACACCTATACCTACAGACTTAAGGCAGGTAAACTGAGGGTAAGGTGGCTAGCCGAGCATTTTGGTCCTCTTCCAGAGCAAACGACAGATGAGTTGGTACGGCAGCATGCTCGAGCATATATTCTGCAGCTCATTGGCGGGGGGTACTTTTCTTTGATAAGTCACAGAACCTGATCAAGCTTATGCACTTGCCACTGTTGAGAGACATCGACGAGATCGGCGAGTACAGCTGGGGTGGCGCGGCTTTGGCATACTTATATAGGATGCTTTGTCGAGTGGCTTAGGTGGATGCGAAGGAGATCGGAGGACCACTTGTATTGCTACAGGTTAGGAAGAATTTTAACACATGTCAATTCATGTTGTATGACATATATCAGTACTGTAATTGGGTCCAAACTATTGCAGATTTGGGCATGGAAGAGATTCATTCGCATTGCCCCATTTAGGCGGCAAGTGGTTGCGCTTGAGGAGCTTCCCATGGGGCAAGGAGAGTAGCAGTTGCCACCCGAACCTCGAGGCAGCCGGTGGAGGGTTGACTTCGGCCACGAGGTCGTATAAACCCATGTAGTCGTCGTTTATAGATACCAATTCAACCGGATGTTCGAGGGAAATGTTTGAAATTTATTGCATTGATGTCTTGTTCATTGTATAAGTTTTGAGTTCACGAGCGAATTTTAATATACTTGTCGTTGTTGTAGTTTATATGGCAGCCATATGCTGGGGTCCTCAGTACACTGCTAGACTACTGCTGACTAGGCCGGGAGATATAGATGGCGAGAGTACCACTTATTTGTTTTGACATGGTTGAGTCGCATCTCCCTGATCGGGTCCTCAGACAGTTTGGTCGGGTCCAGTCCGTGCCGAACCGGTTCGACACCGATTGGCGGTTGCATTCGACTGATAAGCATGGCCGAGCTGGCACTAACTAGAGTCAGTTTTACATGCGGTATATATAGCAATGGGATGCCTGGTGTATGCAAGACAAATGAATAAATGCAAACATGCAATATGCTAAACAAAACATGATGTCCCTAATCTAACCATCAAAAGTGGATAAATAAAAGGGAGAAAGCCATGGGGTTGGAAGACATACACATTATTACAACATTTGATGCCCTCACGCAGGAGGGTGGGAATGAATAAACTAGCTAACTAGCTAACTAATTAAGCTAACTATTACAAACCAAAAAGAATAATCTAGCCAAGCTACTTAACTTGTTATTACAACAACAAATGAACTAATTAGCTAACTAAAATAATTACATCATAACTAGCTAACTACTTAACTAATTATTACAACAACACAATTGCAATTAATAATTAAACTAAGCAATTAACTACTCTGCCTCGGGAAATGAGAGATGTGCACGCGCATGCTCGGATTCCACCCGAAAAGACCACCGTTTTGCTCCCGAGTGCCTCTGTTTTCATAATTGAACAATTCTAGAACAACTTTGCTCCACCTTACCAACACTCTGCTGAGTTTTGCATCAGTGGCCAGCTGGCCAAAGATGAAGGTTGTCGGCTACCTGCCGGCCATGAAAGTGGCATGCTGGCCATCAAAGGTGCCAGCAATGGAAAGTGGCCTGTCGGCCACTGATGCACAAGTTCATCTTGTTAAAACAGGAACAAACAGAGCATATACAGGGTATTTTCAAGGATTGTCTGCATAACTCACCCCTCCTTTTAATGAACAAATCCAAGGAGTAGCAAGCTTTGGTTCACAAACCATCAATGGATGCAATTTCATTGCATGATGGCTTGTGAAACTAAGTGTGCAAGTTCAATAAATGCAAAACAAGACACAAGCCTCCTCTCCTTCATGAATGATCAAGGGAAGAAGTTGACCTTGGAGCCTTGAATCATTTCATTACTAGCAAGTATAAAATGGTTCAAGTTTCCATGTGTTCAATTAATGTACGATTGAACACACCAAGTTATTATCTTGCTCACTTTTAATCCCAAGTTCACTCATTTTAATTTACCAACCATCCTTTAATCCAATTAAGTCCAATGGTGAGTTGAGTCCTCTAAAAGAGAAGGAAGTGTCAAACAAGGGATAGTTTAAGGCAAAAGAAAGGTGTCATGCCGTTGATAATGAACCCCCAAAAGAGGATTAAACCATTAAGTATGGACCTTAACCTCAAGCTTAAACAACCCTAAGTTTGAAACAACCCTCAAAGCAAATAAAGAGTGAGGAAATGAGGGAGGTTGTAGAGATTATGATTGCTGAAATTAAGTGAGAAAAGCACTAAAACAATGCAATCAATTCAAACAGGCGGTGTCTAAAGGCCTAAAATACTAAGCTTGTGAAGACTATTACACTATAAGCATGCAAAAAAAGCTCAAATGACATAACTAACCCAAAATAGAGTCAAAACAGTCCAAATCAGAGGTTAAAATATGCTGGAATTAAGCTAACAAAAGCTAGAAAAATAAGCTAAAACATGGAGCATATTAAGCTAGTAAACAAAACATAAGGGGGGAGGCTACCCCCTTCATTTTTAGGCTTCAAAACATGATTTCAGCCACTGAAATAACTCTGAAATTCAGTTTTTAAAAGCTCAAAAAAAGATAGTAAAAGGATGGGAAGCACATGGGTAAAGGCCTTGAAAGTAAGGTGCAAAGAAGGGTGAACCACCCCTCAACCTTTATTGGCCTTAAACCACAAGTTTCAACCCAAAAATATAGAGTTTTCACAGCCCAAAAACAGGAAGAAAAGATGGAAAATAAGTGGTGTAGAGATGGTGAAAAAACAAAAGAAGGTATACCACTTGAAGATGAATGAACCCTTAAGTCATAAACCACCAATTTCACACTCTCAAGTGTTTCAAGAGCTCAAATTCATGCTCAAATAACCTCAGCAAGAAGCTCTCTAGGTTTGGTTTAGAGTGTTTGGGCAAAGTCTATGCAAGTTGTAAGAGAGAGAGAATTGTAGAAAGAGAAAATTATAGAGTGAGAGAGGATATTTTTGCTCCCAAAGTTTTTCTAACCTTGAAATATGAGAGATAGGTCGTGTATATATAGAAAAAATTAGCCTTAGGTAAAAAATATCTATTCAGAAACAGCTGAAGTATAGTGGAAACATTTAGAGGAAAATATCTACAAAAAAATCTGTTTTTGGTCGCCAGTGGCCGGCAAGCCAGAAGTGGTGGCCGACAGGCCAAAAGTGGTGGCCAACCGTCCACAAATGGTGATTACCGGCTACCTGCCGGTCTCAAGAAAAATATGCTTCCAGTCCCAAATTCAAATGGGTATATCTCCTTCATCCGGACTCTTTTTCAGGTCATTCTTGAGTCTAAATTGAAGTTCCGGAAGTCTAGTTTCCAATGGTGGGTGTGGAGAAGGTGGTTTAGAGATACTCTTCAGATCCTGAGGGACGCTCGTGATCCTCAGCTAGTCACCTGAAAAGGGATGAACACTCCGGTCGGGGGTGCTGGAATTAGCACTCCGACGGATAAGTTAGTGTATACTCTCTTGATTGCTTGTATCTTAAGTTAAGCATACTAGTTCTCACATACCTCTTTCTGTCTGACGTTCTTCTATTTATATCTTTTCTTTCCTGGGCCTTGGGGTTGGGCCCACTTCCAATTCGTCGTATAACTACTTATTCGACTCCTCTTGCTACAAAACCGCTTTCCACTCGGCCCCTCAATCAATCGGCTATTTGGCTGAATAAGGCCGAATGCGATGTATATATTTCGACTCTCCTGGTCTATCTATTCGGCCTATTTATGTCTCTCAATATTTCGGCCTCCACAATTTCCCCCCAAGCACTCCACTAACAACAGTTAGCTGGAGTGTTTGGTTTCGAACTCGAAAAGTCAGAGCCGAAATTCGACGGCTAACCTCATTCCAACGCAAATGTCAGAGCACACGCCTTTCGGTTATCATTTCAACTTCCCGCCCATTCGTACACTTCTATTTATTATGATTTAAAATCTTGTTGTCTTTTCAAATACACATTTTTGGATGCTAGTTTTTGGACTGCCTTCCGACTCGTCTCTGCAACTTCCATTCATCTTTCACCATCCTCTCCATCTTTTGTAAGTTCTCTTCCTATACTTTGAATCCCTTTTCTTGGTTTGCCTTTGGTTTAGTACACTTCTATAGGCTGACCGAAATGGCAAAGCACCTGAAAGACCTCCTCTCCGTGGACCGAATCTCTGGTTTTCGACGCCATTTTTCTATTCCTGATGGCGTCCGTCTGTCGCTTGTGACAGACGACACCCTCGATATGGAGAGGGTTGATGAAAGTACAATCGTTTTCCCCCTCTTATCAATTGCTGAAGGCGAAATTCGTTTCCTGTTTCACCCATTTCTTAGGGCTGTCCTCCGCCATTGGGGTCTAATCCCCTCCCAACCCAATGTCAACTTTTTTAGAATCATAATGGGGGCCATAGGGCTAAACCGTCGCCTTAGGATTAACCTCGGCATACCTGCTATTCGGCATTGTTATGCCTTGGCCAAGTCTTTTGGTCGGCATGGACGTTATTTCCTTAAGGCCAAGGACACCGACCATCAATTAGTGACTATGCTTTCCAGTTCTGGGAAGCGAGTCGATGATGTTATGGTCATTGTCCAAGTCAATTGGGAATTCGGCCAAGGTAAGGATCGCCTTGATCCTATTCCCAGACGGAGGGGTGAACCAGGTGGTCGTATAGCTTCCTGTGTTTTTTTTTCTTATGTTTATAAAACTTCATTTTTGAGTCCTCATGGTTTTGCTTGTACAAGAAACGATTTGAAGAAAGTTTTGACTTCAACCGACGACGCTGTTCTTTCAGAAATCAAAGTCGCACTCACATATTTCAGCTGCCCGAGTCTTCAGAAATAAGGGAGGGCGGCCCACATTCTGCTGTGATACGAACCAACTTATACGACCTTCTCGGTGTCAGAAAACATCCCAATTTCGAAGGGTGAAGAGTTTCTTACGGCTCTTATTTTGACCGACTTAAAAAACTTGCGGCAAGTTGGTTTGGAGGGGTCCGATTGGGAGCAGGCGGAAGTAACTGAGGTCATCGAGTTAGATCAATCCAAAGCCGATGTAGACGAGGCTCTGAGGTTGGCCTTTGAGGAAACTGGCCTCAATTCAGCTAACCCTCCATCCACTTCGGGCCGAGGGGACCTTCCATTTGACGACATTTTTACCGGTTTGGAGGACCTTCCTGGCGCATACCCCGAAGACATGGCTGGGTTAAGCCTCACACAACTCGCCAAAAAGAAAAACGTGGAAAGAATGGTCACGCGGCAAAGGGCAGGGGCCATTCGATTTGAAGTGCCGCCTGCTGCCGAAGTTCAGCCCTCCCTGCCTGTTGAGGAAGAAACGGCTAAAACCCGAAATGCCGAGATTGGGGCGGTTGTGCAGATTAGTGAAGAGGCTGAGCAGACGGAGAAGCGTCCTGCCAAGGTTGACACCAGCTCTAAAGAAAATCGTGCTGACAAATGGCCACGTTTAGAGGAGTCAGATGTGATTGTGCCTTTCGTTATTCAACCGAAGATAAAAAACACGTCGATCTCCTCTAACGCGTCGGCTATTAAAGACCCAGCTGTGGCGTTGAGCATGGCTACGTCTGTCTCATTACCGGCTGACAAGGCAGCTTTTCGAGTGGAGCCGGATCTTTTGGCAATAGCATTAGCTGCTTAATCGGCTCTTCTGGTAAATACCTTGACCTTGTCTTTTCCTTTTGTGCAAATACTATTTTGGTTTTAATTTCCTGTTTTGCTTGTAGACGGTCGGGAGGATAGCCGAGATAGGCCGTCGCCAGCATGACGCCGTCGAACGACTTGGTTGCTTACAATCGAAAGTTGAAGGCCAGAGGAGCAGAGCCGAGTTCGAAGCAGCAAGGGAAAAGATGGAAGCCCTGAGGGCCGAGGTCGAGATGGAGAGGGCCAAAAATGCGGAACAGCTAAGATTAGCCGCTGAGGAGAGGGCGAACGCGAGCGAAGCTGCGCTCAAGTTAGCCCAAGAGGCTATCGCCAAACTTGAGGCCGACTTGAAAGAATTAAAGGCGGCGAAGGAAGCAGCTGACTCTGAGGCTTCCAAGGCGTACGAGGCTGGGCAAAGTGTTGCCCTCGCAAACTATGTAGAAGAAGTCCCCAAATTCGAGAATCGGGGATTCAAACACAGCTTGCTCAAAGCCCTTGCTGCTGCTAATGTGACATTGGCTACGCCGATTCCATTCGAGCAAGTGGATGTTGAGCCGCTGGAGTCTGACTCTGAGGATTGATTAGGGCGACCTTTTAGTTGTTTTTGTTTAAGGATTTTGAATGTATTGTTGCAATCTTTAGTTTAGTAGTTTATATGTGTAAGGTGACATGCGAGTTTGTATCTTTTGTTTAGTAGTTTTCACATGTAAAATGGCTACAGTTTGTGCCCAATTTACTAATAAAAATTTTCTTTGTATTTTGCTATTGATGAATGGTATTGTTTTTTGCTATTTTGGATAAGACATTCATGCACACTTGCCGATTAGATATCTAGGCAATTTAACAGTTTATCCTCGTCGAATAGCCGATAAGATTAATAAATCTACCCTTGCCCCAACCAGTGCATGAACTCCAAAAAGCCGAATACTACTATTTCATGGAGTGGCTGTGGCACAGACCGATCAGCATCGGGCTTAGATGTATGGCCGATTAGATTAATAAATCTGCCCTTGCCCCAGCCAGTGCATGAACTCCAAAAAGCCAAATACTACTATTTCATGGAGTGGCTATGGCACAGACCGATCGGCATCGAGCTTAGATGTTTGGCCGATTAGATTAATAAATCTGCCCTTGCCCCAACCAATGCATGAACTCCAAAAAGCCGAATAATAGTAGTTCATGGAGTGGCTGTGGCACAGATCGATCGGCATCCCGCTTAGATGTTTGGCCGATTAGATGACTAGGAAATTTAATAATTTATCCTCGTTGAATGGCTGATCAGATTAATAAATCTACCCTTGCCCCAGCCAGTGCATGAACTCCAAAAAGCCGAATAATAGTAGTTCATGGAGTGGCTGTGGCACAGATTGATCGTATCCAGCTTAGAGGTTTAGCCGATTAGATGACTAGGCAATTTAACAATTTAGCCTCGTCGAATGGCCGATCAGATTAATAAATCTGCCCTTGCCCCAGCCAATGCATGAACTCCAAAAAGCCGAATATTAGTAGTTCATGGACTGGTTGCGGCGCATGTTGATCGGCATCAGGATTTTGGAGTTTAGTGTTAATGAAATCGCCTCGGGGGCGCTGCAAGCGTTAGAAATAAATAGGGTGGACTCTTCGCGCCAGTGATTCCACTTATTATGGTCAGACTGAATTTAAAACAGTTTGTTGCGTAAGGTTAGACAAGTGCGAATGTCAAATAGACCGTTCTTCAACAGCAGAGTAGAATGGCGAACATTGGCTGAGCTTGGCACTGCAATGAATCGCAGCAACGAGCTTACACGTACGGAAGGTAGGACGTCCAAGGAACGGGAAAAACGTCAGCCCCCAAGTCGTCGAAGCAGATCACCTCGTAAGGAGAAACAGCAACGGGGAAGCTCCTTACGACCGCGACCGAGAAGTGAGGCCGATGCGACGCCGCGACGTTGAGTTTTGCGATTTTTGTGAGGAATAAACCGATGATGGAGGCGGACTCCATTGTCAACGACCTAGGTGTAGCCGTCGAGTTCGTTCGGCAGATTTTTCCACCGAAAGTCTAGCAGTCGATGGTAGGTCGGTAGGATTTCGAAGTATTTCGAGAGGGCATCCACGGAGCGGTGAGAGGGTTGTACACGGCCTATGAAGTCGGCATGCGTCTGCGCACCGCGCGGCAGGAGATAGAAAAGAAGGACAAATGAATACGAAATTTGGAGTCTCACGTGGAGAAGGCCGAGCGTGAGCTTAGGGAGCTTAGGAAGGCTCAAACCACCGAGCCGCGTGTGACAGGTCAATCTAACCTGGTCGTGGAGGAGAGGGTGACCCAACGGCTGTTAATTCATGAGATTGCCGATCTAGATACGGCAAACATGTTTGTCGTAGAAAATGCAAGGACCATGGGTTATGAAAAAGGCTTCCAGGACGGGCGGAAAGTCGGGATAGACAAAACCAAAGAGAAACTCGTGGAGAAGGTCTGCCGATGCGAGAACTGGGGCTTTAGGCATGGATGGATTAAGGCTCTCCAAGCCTCAAAGGCACTCCAAGGAGCATGAATTGAATCGGCATTGCCATTATATCAACGTCAGCACTTTCCTTTTGGCGCTTTAAAAATTGAAAAGAGCGATAACGAGGGCGACGCCGAAAAGAACTAAACGTATTGTAAACACTCCAATGTACTGGATTAAATGTATTTTTCGGTTAATTTAATAAAATATTTCGTTTTAAATGTTTACGTGTCATTTTGAATGTTTGTATGTTTTAATTTGCTTATGCCGTTTTAATTCGGAGACTTAATTAAGCATTTCACTTTGACGTGTATACGGTTTTTGCCGGCTCAAGTTGATTAAGCATTTAATTTGTTTGTGCTTTAACGTGTACACGGTTTTTGCTGACTCAACCTAACGAAGCATTTCACTTTGAATATTTGTATATTTAAGGCTCTGACTTCTTATTTCGCTGAATACGTGTTTTGCACGGCTATGGCTCCGAGTTCAGAGGCTTAAATATTGGCTGATCATAATATCCACGAAGGGCACTCCGAATCCGGAAGCTTAATCGGCCCAAAGGTGTCATGCACCGATGGGGCTCCGAATCTAGAGACTTGTATCAGCCAATCGTGATATCCATGAAGGGCTCTCTGAAACTGGAGGCTTAATCGGCCCAAAGGTGTCATGCACCAATGGGGCTCCGAATTCGGAGACTTGAATTGGCCAATCGTGATATCCACGAAGGGCGCTCCGAATCCGGAGGCTTAATCGGCCCAAAGGTGCCTTGCACCGATGGGGCTTTGAATTCGGAGACTTGTATCGGCCAATTGTGATATCCATGAAGGGCGCTGCGAATCCGGAGACTTGTATTCGCCAATTGTGATATCCACGAAGGGCGCTCCGAATTCGGAGGCTTAATCGGCCCAAAGGTGTCTGGCACCGATGGGGCTCCGAATCCGGAGACTTGGCCAATCGTGACATCCACGAAGGGCGCTCTGAATCCGGAGGCTTAATCGGCCCAAAAGTGTCATGCACCGATGAGGCTTCGAATCTGGAGACTTGTATTAGCCAATCGTGATATCCACGAAGGGCGCTCTGAATTCGGAGGCTTAATCGGCCCAAAGGTGTCTCGCACCGATAGGGCTCCGAATCTGGAGACTTGTATCAGCCAATCATGACATCCACGAAGGGCGCTCCAAATTCGGAGACTTTTATTGGCCAATCGTGATATTCACGAAGGGCACTCCGAATCCGGAGGCTTAATCGGCCCAAAGGTGTCTTGCACCGGTGGGGCTCCGAATCCGGAGGCTTAATCGGCCCAAAGGTGTCATGTACCGATGGGGCTCCAAATCCAAAGACTTGTATTGGCCAATCGTGATATCCACGAAGGGTGCTCTGAATCCGGAGGCTTAATCGATCCAAAGGTGTCTTGCACCGATGGGGCTCCGAATTCGGAGACTTGTGAACTGAATTGCGCGATGAAGAAATGAGAAACTTTGCATTGCAAAAGTGAAAATGTACAAGTATGAAGCCCCACAAGTCGGGTCAATGATAAAATTTACGTAAATGCGTTGAATTCCAAGGCCATGGCAGACTTCTTCCAGACATGTCTTTGAGTTGATATGCCCCTACTTCCGCGATCGAATCAACCTGATAGGGGTCGTCCCAGTTAGGACTCGATTTTCCATCAGCCGGTTTCCTAGCAGCTGGGAGTATTTTCTTAGCAGCTGGGAGTACTTTCTTCAGGACCAACTCTCTTGGTGTGTAGCGGTGTAGCTGAACACGTTGATTATATGACTTAGTAAGCTGCTGTTGATACCGCGCCATGGATGCGAGGGCACAGTCTCTTCGTTCTTCAATCAGAATCAAATCCAAGGCTAGCATCATGTCGTTTTGGCCCATATAAAAAACTTTCGATTTGAAGGTTGGGAGGCCGATCTCCAGGGGTATGATTGCCTGGGTTCCAAAGCATAGAGCAAACGGTGTTTCCCCAGTAGATCGCCTCGGCGTAGTTCGATGAGCCCACAACACACTAGGCAATTCTTCGACCCATTTGCCTTTAGCTTTCTCCAGCCTCTTTTTGATGCCGTACAAGATGGATTTGTTAGAGGCTTCAGCTTGACCATTGCTTTATGGATAAGTTGGCGTGGAAAAGTAAGGCTGGATACCATACTTGCTGCACAACTCTCGGTAGACGCCACAATCAAACTAGGTGCCGTTGTCTGAGATAAGTGCTCTTGGAATGAATGCCGAATCGTGTTATGATATTTCTCCAAACAAAATGCTTCACGTCGGTATCTCGGATGTGCGTTAGTGCCTCAGCTTTTACCCATTTTGTAAAATAATCTGTCGCGATAATCAAAAATCACTTGTTACCCGGGGCACAAGGCAGTGGTCCGACAATGTCAATTCTCTATTAGGCGAACGGCCAAGGACTGGTTATGGAGCTTAGTTCTTCAGTAGGCAGGTGGGTCAAAGGAGAGAACTTCTAGCGCTGTTCACACTTTTTCACGTAACATTCGGCATCGGCTCTCATTGTCGGCCTGTAATACCCCTGTGTCACGGCTCGATGAGCCGAAGAGCGCCCGCCAGAATGGGCGCCATAACTACCTTCATGTATTTCAATCAGATGCTCTTCGACTTTGTCCGGATGCATGCATTCCAAATATGGACCAAAAAGGGATTTTTTATAAAGCTTTCCTTGCGGATCCAAGTAGTATCGTAGGTCTTTGTTTCGCAGCTTGTGCGCTTCTTTCTTGTCCTCTGGTAGTTGTTCGGAAGACAAGAATGTAGCAATGGGATCCATCCAACTCGGTCCAGATTCTATGACAATGACCTGGACTTCCTCTGAAGGGCCAATGCTCGGCTTCGGGATGAAACCTACTTCAATGGTCCATTTAATCTCTGAGTTAATGGCGGAGGCTAGGCAAGCTAGGGCATCTGCATGTGTGTTCTGATCACGTGTTATCTGATTTAATTCATGATGGTCAAATTTTGCCAGCAAGGAGTTAGCTGTTTTCATGTAAGCCGCCATACGGTCATTTCTTGCCGCTTACTCCCCCTTTAGCTGATTAATCACCAGTTTTGAATCGCAAAATACAAGCAAACGCCGAGCACCCAGAAGATGTGCATTCTGCAAACCGGTTAGAAGGGCTTCGTATTCGGCTTCGTTATTTGATGCTTTGAAGACGAGCTTGACGGTCTGCTCAATTATTGCACCGTCGGGAGCCATGATTACTACTCCGGCTCCACTGCCCCGCTGATTAGATGATCCATCACAGTACAACTGCCAAATGTCCCCAACATAAATTCTCTAGTTTGTCTTCGATCGAATTTCATCAGACTTGAAGTCGGCAAGACCCCCAGTGAATTCGGCAACAAAGTCGGCAAGCACCAGTCCCTTGATTGAGGTTCTAGGTAGAAACTGAATATCGTACTGGCCGAGTTCAAGAGCCCACTTTGAAACACGTCCTGATGCTTCTGCACTACGTAGTACTGATCGGAGAGGATAATCTGTCAGCACCCCGATGCTATGCCCCTGGAAGTAATGCATCAGTTTTCTTGCTGCCATGACTAAGGCTAGGATGAGTTTTTGTAGCGGAAGGTAGCGTGTTTCGGCATCAACCATTGCCTTGCTCACATAATACACTGGCTACTGCTCCCCCTGCTCTTCCTTTATCAGTACGGCACTGACGGCCCGGTCGGAAACTGCCAGATACAAAATGAGCGGGTCACCTTCCGAAGGTGTTATCAAGAGTGGTACTGATCGGAGGTAGGTCTTAAGGCCGTTGAAAGTGGCTTCGCACTCAGCGGACCATTCGAAAGCCTTGCCCTGCCATAGTGTATGAAAGAATTGTCGGTAGTGATCTGTGGACCGACTGATGAACCTATTGAGTGCGGCGGCCACCCTCATCAGCTTTTGAACCTCTTTCACGGAACGAGGGGAGCCGAGCTCCTAGATTGCTGTGATTTGCCTCGGGTTGACTTCGAATCCTCAGTGGTTGACAATGTAACCCAAGAATTTGCCAGAGCCGATCCCAAACGCACATTTGGAAGTGTTCAGTTTCATTTTGCATTTGCATAAAATGTCGAATGTCTCTTCCAGATTAGCTAGATGAGTTTGCTCTTCTTTGTACTTGACCACCATGTCATCAATGTACACTTCCATAGTCTGGCCGAGTTGCTCCTTGAACATGGCCGTGACTAGTCTTTGGTAAGTTGCCCATGTATTCTTCAGCCCAAAAGGCATAACCTTATAGCAGTAGGTTCCTCTTGGGGTGAGGAATTCAGTTTTGTCTTGGTCCTCCGGATGCATGGCGATTTGATGGTAGCCTCTGTAAGCATCGATGAAGCTCATACGCTGATGGCGTGCCATCGCATCTACAAGTTGGTCAATTCTGGGTAGGGGAAAAAAATCTTTGGGGCAGGCTTTGTTTAGGTCCGTGAAATCAACGCACACTCGCCAAGTCCCATTTTTCTTCTTCACAACCACAGTATTAGAGAGCCAAGTAGGGTAGGTTACTTCCCTGATTGCCCCGGCATCAAGCAACCTGTCAACCTCCTCAACAATGCTGGCAGTGTGCTCTGCGGCTAACCCCCCAACTTTTCTGAATGATCGGTTTGCATTTAGGGTCAACATTCAAATGTGCTACGAAACTAACGGATCTACACCCAGCATCTCATATGGAGTTCACGCAAATACATCAAGGTTGCCGAGCAGGAAGGAAATTAGCTGCTGTCTGTCGGCTTGATTCAGGGAGGCGCCGACCATGAAGAACCTGTCTGGGTTGCTGTCAATCTCAACTCGATCTAGGGCTTCCGTGGCCTTTTCACTTGGGAGCCGCCCAATATCGTCGAGGCTCTCTCGATCTGGCACCTCAATTGAATTCACTTGCAACTCTTTTGGCATCTTTCCAACAAGGAGATAACATCCTTGTGCCTATTTCTGGGAGCCACAGATTTGCTCAATGCCGCGTTATGTCGGGAAGCGTAGCAGCTGATGATAGGTGCTTGGCACGGCCTGCATAATATGCAACCAAGTTCGCCCCATGATGAGATTGTACGGCGATGGCAGCTTGACGTCTAAGAATTCCACATACACTGCTCGGGAGCCCGCTCAAACGGGTAGTGTGATCTTCCCCAACGGGTATTCTGGATTCACGTTGAAGCCGAATAACGGGTAAGGAGATGGAGAAAGATCTGATTTGGAGAAGCCGAGTTTGGTGAAAGTCTTGTAATACATAACTTCTGATGTGCTCCCCAGGTCAATGAGTACGCGCTCAACGGTGAATCAGTTTACGCATAACTCAATTACTAAGGGATCGATGTGTGGAAGTGTCACTCCGGCCAAATCTGAATCATTGAAAGCAATGCTCGCAACTTCATGGGGCTGTTTAGCTAGAGTGAGTTGATTTTGAGGGTCGGGATTCGACTGAATCGTATGCACCGTGGATGACATTGGCAGGCTGTAAATCATATGGATCACACTGAGTGGAGGTGAATCCTGTCGTAAGGCTATTGCTTTGGTTGAGTTACCTTTTCAGACATACTGTTGTAGCCGACCATCTTGTACTAGTTCCTCCAGGTGATCCTTCAATGCGGAATAACTCTCAGTATCATGGCCGTGATCCTTGTGATATTCACACCGCCTATCTCGTCTTCTCGTTTTGGGAGGTCCCACCATTTTGGACGACCATTTGAAGAACAGAAGGTGTTGGACTTTGGACATGACCGCGCTGGTCAGCTTTGACAAATCCATGTATTTCTTGTCGGTGCGCCTTGTGCGCTTGCCATTGACTTGCAGTTGTTCATTTGCTCGGTGGGGGCATTGGTTGCTTGATCGGCGAGAATCCCGTCTCTTGTCTCGTTTAGCTCGATGCCGTGGTTCAGGGCTTTGAGGTGGTACAAAATTTATCAGGTGAGCAATTTCAGAAGGGGCCGTCTTGTTGGCCACGTTTCCGACTTTAACCCGCAAGGCACCATCCTCCACTTTGCAGTATTCCTCAACCTTCTTCATTAACGACTAGACTGTTTTGGAGGGCCGTTTGGTCAAAGAGCTATGGAGGGCATTGTCGAGATGTAATCCCATCTTGAAGGCAGTAATGGCCATGGAGTCATTGCAAGCATCGTCCACCAGATTAAAATACTTCCAATATCGCACCGAATACGCACGAAGGGTTTCCCCCGGTTGAATCTGCATTGCCCAGAGGGAATCGACTTGCTTTGGCTGGACCTCATTAGTGATAAACCTTGCCCTGAAGGATTTTGGGAGTTGGTAGAAGCTCTTGATTGAAGCCGGCTCCAGTTTATAATACCACCTGACAGCTAGTGGTCCCAAACTACTCAGAAATATTCTGCACATGAGAGCCTCGTCGTCTGCATGCAGCCTCATGGCATGCTCGTAATGGCGGATGTGATCGGTGGGGTCTGATTTACCATCGTACAAGGTGAATGACGGTGCTTTGAATTTCTTGGGTAGCACTGCCCTTGCAATCCGTTGTACAAAGGGATCGTGCTGGTCTTCTTCATCTGAACTGTTTCTTCTTCACTTATGCCTTATACATGGACTCTCTTTAGAGGAACTGGTAGTTTCGGGTCGTCCCTTCTTCTTGGGCTCCAGGGATAATGAGTCGGAGTCGCTATCAGTGTCTTGTTGTCGGGCTCGAGGTCGTCGACCACTTTCCCTCAGAGGTCGTTTTGGATCTTGGAGTACAGCTTGTTTAGACTTCGCCACTTCCAAGGCCAAATCCTGACGAGGACGTTCGTTCTCAGCGATCATGTTTTCCAACCTCTGTTCGTTTTGCTTTGCTTGTTCCATGATCGCTTGCATTGTCTCATGTTCTGAAGTCGAGGGTGAGGCGAAGTTTAAGGCGCGTCTTGCGGCGATAGTCTCCGGTCCAAGCATGTTTGTTGGAGTGAGGTCGTCTCTCTGTGTGGTTTCTTTAGTGACTATCAGAGGGTCTTCTGTTACGCCCGTCATGGATGTATTTGAGTATTCCCACAGACGGCGCCAATTGTGGAGAAGGTGGTCTGGAGATACTCTTCTGATCCTGAGGGACGCTCGTGATCCTCAACTAGTCACCTGAAAAGGGATGAACACTCCGGTTGGGTGTGCCGGAATTAGCACTTCGACGAATAAGTTAGTGTATACTCTCTTGATTGCTTGTATCTTAAGTTAAGCATACTAGTTCTCACATACCTTTTTCTGTTTGACGTTCTTCTATTTATATATTTTCTTTCCTGGGCCTCGGGGTTGGGTCCACTTCCAATTCGCCGTATAACTACTTATTCGACTCCTCTTGCTGCAAAATCGCTTTCCACTCAGCCCCTCAATCAACCGGCTATTTGGCCGAATAGGGCGGAATGCGATGTATATATTTCGACTCTCCTGGTCTATCTATTCGGCCTATTTACATCTCTAAATATTTCGGCCCCCACAGTGGCAAATTCACACCTAAATTCTAAGTGTGAAAATAGATATGCCTATTTTAGTAAAGGTTTCTCAATTTTTTCTTAATCGGATTGATACCTAACTTCAAATAGCCATATCTCCCTCATCCAGACTCGACTTTAGGAGATTCTTGGGTCAAAAATGAAGCCCCGAAAGTCCACTTTCCAAAGGTAGTGGCCGTACAACTAAAGTTCAAGTGTACAAAAGGATAGGCCTGATTTAGTGGAGGCTGCTTAATTCTCTCTCAACGGTTTCATGCTCAACCACTTCCCAACTAGTTTTCTTCCCTCTCCTCTAATTTTCTTCAACTCCAAACCTATAAATAAGAGGTTTAAAAGATTTTTCAAAGAGTTCACCTCTCTTCCATTTATATCCAGTTTGTCGTTGCTCGATTTACCGAAAAGTGCAATTTTTAACGAAATGCGAGACTCGGAGCATCGTAGAAACATTTTCAAAAATATTTTGAAAGAGAGGGTTTTAAGGTATAAAATAGTTTTGGTAAAAAATGGTTTTGGTCCAAAATAGGGTGTAAGGTTGGGATTTGGAGCTATCCTTGCTGAAGAAATTGAACATTTGCACAGCATAACTCTCATCATCAAGTGATCAACCTGAGGCGCCCAAGTCTTAAGGGCAGTCAAAAATGGGGTGTCTACAGTTGTCCCTCTTTGACAAAGCTCGAAGTCATGAAATGACATGAGTGAATGTCAAAGCCCAAAGATGACCCATTTTGACAAGACCGTAACACTTGGGCAAACAAACAAAATGCAGATGCAATTGGTTGAACCCGAGGGTTGCCTACGTATCCCTTTGCAAGGAATCAAACCAACATAGTTCAGGGGCAGGATGCGAAATGATACACAATGTAATAAAACAATGTAATGATATACAATGTAATGAAATAATCAAACCACAAGCAGTACAAAACCACACAAATACCATAACGGGATGGGAATGCAAAACAAACTACATTTAACATAGAAAAGAATTGGCACAGCCAAATGACGCCTAACACAGGCTAAGTGCCTACATCCTCAATATTGGCCTCAGCGCAACATGGATGCTTACACATAACGGAACCATGTTTCAACGTGAAAGGATGCAAGCACATGCAAAACTATGTGTTTTGTAGAAAGAGAAAAAGTATTAGTAATTGAGTGATATGATATGAGTAAGGAATGATCTGTTGAGGAAAAATCGTGATCCTAAATGCTGAATGCAACAAGACAAAGTACAATGTAGTGGATGCAATGGATGCAATGAATAAGGCGTAGGCTTAACCAAATTTTACCTAGAAAGTGCATGGACACAAAACAAATCACATCTAACACAGAAAAGGTGTTGACATCCTCAATACTGGCCTCAGTGTAGCATGGGTACTTACACATGACAGATCCATGTTTCAACAAGGGAAATGAATGAGCACATGCCAAACTAAGCTTAACATGGAAATGATGCAGGTGATAAAATGGTATGATGTAATGGATAATGTAGTAGATGAATATGGTGTCATACTCCAACCACGCTAGAATCGTGAGAGGAGGAAGAACAAATCCCCAATACGCTAAAATTGTGTGAGGAAGGGGATATACTCAAACCACGCTGAAATCATGAGAACAGGTCTTGAGAAAATAGCCCAGGGTCATGTTGAAATCGTGCGAGGAAAGGAACACTTAAACTAAGCTAAAATCGCGAGAAGAGGTCCTAAGAAAACCACTTAGGGGCGCGTTCCACGCGTCCTGAGATAAATTCCAAACGCACTGAAATCGTGTGAGGAAAGGAACACTCTAGTCACGCTGAAATCGTAAGAAGAGGTCATGAGACGATGAGATGGATGCAAAGAGTATGATAAGATTATGCGATAGATGCACAGAAAATGCAGTAAACAAACAAAGCGGCACTTTAGAAAGTGCCACATGGGGTGAGTGGTGATGAACCACTCTACTCTGACAGGGTTCTCCCTTTTGTGTTCTTCGAACTCTTACCTTCAGCTCATAGTTCAAAGGCCCTCAAATGCTGACAAGGGGTAACCTCTGCATATAGAAGCCACGGATGTCGCTTTTCTTCCTGATCTATTCACAGCTTTCCCTATTCTCCAACGGGGTGGCAGACTAGGTTGGTTTAGTATCCAGAATTGAGGTGCACACATGCTATCTCAATCTACGGGGCTGCCATATAGATTTTAAGCTGGGGATACACCCTTGGGTATTTAAACTATACTTTAGTCTCAAAAGTTCCAAACCTTTGTGTTCTAAGCATCGCCATTCGAACTCTAGTTTCCATTGTCGCAGTTAGTCTCCTAAGAACTCATTGCAAACACACCCAAGATGCCTCTGACAGGGAATAGTGTTCGGGGATAGCACTTTGATCGCCGTTCTGGCTTGAAGTAGGCTTGCTCTTGAGCTTGAGGTAGAGGTACACTCATACACCGCAGAAAAGACAAGGCCTGAGAAGGTGTATCCAGAATACAATCTCAGAAATTGTTGGAGTTGAAACTTTTCTGTTGCTTTGTAGTCCGTAACCTATGTAGCTTCAGATAGGTCCTGGTTCTATTGCTTTCTCTTTTGATCAAGGGTGGACCCCGCAGTTTATAAAAAGAAGGAATTCTGTTTTGTACATCATGTTGGGAATAACACAGCACTCTGAGCACAAAATGATTTATTTTTGAAATTGAAACCAAGAATGAATTCTTAACTGGGTATTGAGCCTACGACTGTCCACAATCAAAACAACTCAACAAAGGAAAAACAAAGTAAAACAACCTAAACACATCTATTTACACTCAAAATGACTCAAAACAAGAATCAAGACAAACAAAAACAACAAACACAACACTTGGATATGTTCCAACGGTGAGAGACCTCTTGGTTCAAGGAGAGCCCACAGCTTCTCTAGGTATTGTTTCCCACCCTTTCTCATTTGTGATTCTCATATCACTTTGGCACTCAATCTCTATTTTTTTAGAAAAGCCATTTCCTTACTTTTTCTCTCATCGCACATCTCTTTATTCTTTAATTTCTCTGATTTTTTCTATTCCTTCCCAGGTGTGGTTGATGATAAGCTGAAAGTTGTGGACAATATGAGGGGGGTCAAATATCCAGTATTCCTGCTTTGCACTTGGCTTAATACCTCGTTGTTTGGAGGATGAGAGAGCTCTTTGGCCTCTACGGCTAGCTTCAGTTGTGCCCTTTTCTGGCGAGGATATTGATAAGGAGGAAAAGACAAAAAACCTGACTCGACTGTGCCCCTAGTTTATCATTTTGACCATTTCCTATTTTGGGCTTTCTGTTAAAATAATTTTGACCAACATGAGAGTTAGATTAACATGTTTGTTTGACTTTCTGCTTTGAAATCATGTAAGTAAAGCTATGAGCACTAAAAATTTTCCTTTTTAGGTCCAAGAAATGGTTCAGTTTTGGAAAAATGAAATAATTTTCAAGAGAATTAGTCAACTTCACTAAAAATCCTCAAAACTGTTTGCAAATGGCCACTACCCAACCAACAAGGATGTAACTCATGAGATGCGCAACCCTAGATCTAAACTTGAATTGTCTTGCAGCTGAATCCTTCTAATGGAATAGACAATCACTTTTGAACGAAGATGAGCACGAAGATGAGCCAATTTGCACATGGATAGAATAACCGAGTTGAGCAAGGGTAAGCTAATCAACATGGATGAGACAAGCAAGTTGAAAAATGGTTGGGGCTGAACTTCAGGATGAAGTTGTCAACATATCCCAAAGATGGGAATTAGGCCGCACGTAGTTCTGGGCGGTTAAGGTGCACTCGGGTATTAACACTCTCCTTTTACGCTCTAACTTTTGCTAAAGCCGCCCTTCTGGGTTTTTAACCTTGTGAGCTCTATTTTTCCTCTTCATTTTTTTTTTCTTTTCTCTTTTCTCTTTTGTTCTTTGTTTTCATTCATTCATTTTTTTTTATTTCTTTTTCTTTTTTTCTTGCTCTAACTTTTGCCTGGGTCGCCCTTCTGGGTTTTTGGCCCAGCAAGCCTCTCAAGGATAGAAAAGTGAACTTGTCTATGTTGATTGGCTGTAGGATCTCTAAGACATCTAAATCCCCGAGAATGACTGATGTTCATGACTAAATAGTCTTGATGACGTAAGTGCCCATCCAATTGGGTTTGAATTTACTGCTAGTGTCACCGATAGGAACTTGACTGTCCTTCAGTAATAAATTTTTTTCTCTTAGATTCTGGGATTTGGTTTTCTTGTTGATCTCCATTTGCTTGGGAAATGACCCAATTTTGACTCTTCAAGCATTTCTGACCTTTTTGCTCCTAGTTCAAGGGCTACTTCTAATCCAGCTATGCAAGCTTCCTTTGATCACATCTGACCTTATTGCCCCCAGTTCAAGGGCTGCTTCGAATCCGGCTATGCAAACCTCACATTGTGGTTGATTGTTGAACATTCTGAATCAAAATTCAAGGTTTGAAAGCAAAGGGGTCAAATCTTGAGGCTGAGAGTGATCCTATGCCATACACTCTCAAGATCAATTCCAAGCATGTCTTCGTAGGACCACGCAAAACATTTTTTGAAATCTTTTAATAAAGGGACTAAGACAATGTAGAACCAATCTGGATCAATCCAGAATCCTTCTTAGTACTCACATCAACAGACATGATCTTGTTCATTAAGGGCTTAGCACGCATCTCTTCCCCTCAATCGATCAAAATTTTACAAATCCCGAGGAATTCCTTCCTTTTAATTTTCACCACAGTTTTGGAAACAGTTTTGAAAAAAACTTTGGTTAATGGAACGATTTAAAGGCACAGTAGAAGTAAGTGGAAAAGTACTGTCATTTCATTCAGATCTTCTGTTGCAACTGGCTCAATGGTAGAAACAGACTCAAGGAGTGAAAAAGACAAACAAAACAAGACAGTGATGTGATGTTCGAGTTAACATGCCCGAAATCACCTGGCTCTAACATAACAAGACTGACTCAAAACAATAAGACTAACTCAATACCTAAGTTCGAAAGTAAAATGAATAGCATTTTCAAAGTGCTAAAAAATGCGTGCCATCCACCACATCTGGAGTAAAATGAGCGCCATCAGCAGGTGGTTCATCCCCGATCATATAGTCACATTATCCCCCTAAATCATCGATACAGTGCCGTTAGACATTGTAGGACGCGGTGGAGTAATGACCTTATTGTCAATCAAATCTTAAACTTCGTGGCAAAGACGAAAACAATCGTCAGTGTCATGACCGGTTTGTTGATGGAAGGCACAGTACTTCGTAGCATTTTGCCTGGATGGAAGGGGATCATGGAGAGGCCGAGGGTCAAGGGGTTTAAGATGGCCTTGTCCTATGTGGATCTGGAGAGCTTTGGACAAGGTCATGTAAAGGGGATTGAAGGTACGGTTACCAGTCCTGACAGGATTGACGGAGGTGTTGGCAGGTGTTGACTAGGTTTGATGATCTCTTCCGAGTGTAGGATTGGAGCTAAAAGGGGTGTTTCTGGCATGGCAGCCCTTTTCATGGTTTATTCTTGGATGTAAAAATACTTCCAACCTGAGCAACAAAAGTGTCATCCACAGTTTTTGTAACAACTGCAAGCACTTGCTGCTTGTTCATCCCTTTGCCCTTCAAAGCCTTAATAACCCACTGAAGATGTTTATAGGGATCAATGCTTGTCCCGGCCTCGTTTTTACCCCTTGCGTCCACTTTGCTAAGGGATTGGATCGCTATATCGGAGCAGAGCCCAGTTGTTGTTGACATGCCATCACCCAGACTTGAGATAGCTTTAGGCTGGCCATTTTCAATTGCAGCTCGCCCTAAGATTGGGGAGCCTTTTGGCGTGAAATTTCTGGCATGTAATGTGGTCGATGATAGAGTCGAAATCCCAAAGGCTAAATTTGCTACTGTTCTCTGAAGATCTTTAATCATGCTCATTAGCTCAGAAACAGTGGGTTCATGGGTTTGAGATGATTGGGGTTCAAGTGCATCCATCATACACAAGTTCGTGCTTTCTGGAATGAACACCTCAACCTTGGTTAAATGGATCAAGGTGATCTATATATTGGGGTTGTAGGTGGATGGTAGTGTATAGATTAGGTTGAGTTGTGAAGATGATGGGTTAGTGGTGGCTTGAGGTCCTTTTGGTGGAACTATGATCTCTTCGTTAATAAGATCTTGAATCTTATGACGAGGCAGATGCAATGGTTTGTATCATGACCGTGCTGTTGATGATAGACACAGTATTTAGTGGGGTCATATCTTGGTGGAATAAGATTTGGGAGGGGTCGGAGTTCTAGGAGCTTTAGGTACCCTTTTTCTAGCAGTATTTTCATGGCTTGAGAGAGACTTATGTAAAGAGGATGAAAATTTCGGGCTTGGGGCCGAGTTGAAGTGGTAGGTTTTTGGCTATTGATGGGAGTGGTGATAGTGTTTACTTCTGAGCATTTCACAGCTGTGCTACCATTGGAGCTGCGAACAACATTCCTCCTCATAGGTTCATTACCCTCCACAATGATCCCTTGCTTGATGGCATCCTTGATTTGAACCCCAATTTCATGGAGGTCCTTAAAGTTGAATAGCGGGAGGACTATCATTTTTTGTAATAGCCTTTCATACAGATTTCTGACAATGATACGGACTTGCTCTTTCATTCAGAGGCCTGCTTGCCATCATAGCCGCCTTTGCTTTCCATCGAATAACAAACTCTGAAAAGCCCTCTTTCAGTTCCTGACGCATTGCCTCAAGATCACGAGTTGTGACCTCGATCTACATGTTATAGGTTTATTGGGCAATGAAGGATTCGGCCAACTCCTGTCGGCTCTGTTTCATAGAGTCCTCCAATTTAGCAAACCAAATGGCAGCTATTCTGGACATGGTTCGGCTGAATAGTGACAACTTCTGTACTCGGGTCAAACCCATTAGTCGTAGGATATCAGAAAATAGATGCAAATGCACCATCGGATCTTCAAAGCCATCGAAGCGGTCAATATGCGGCATCTTGAACTACTCCGGTAAGGTAATCGATGATTCAGTGTGCCCATCCTTTATGTCCGGAATAGAGTTGACCCCCTGTGCCTTTTTGGATACCTTTTCCAGCTTGTTGACTTTGAGCGCGGTTGGATCAACCTCGAATTCGAACGATGCCTCAGTTTGATACACAGGGGCTTTGGAAGTTTGTGCTGGGGTAGGTTCTGCTGGGACTGGGAGAACCGAAACACCCTCAGTTTGTAGATCTTAAGCAGTGGCAGCATTAGCTGTGGTACCGGGTATAGGGATAGCCGCGGTGGGTACATGTGATGTAGAGGCCACTGCTGGCTGTGGTTGCTATTGCTGTAGGCTAGTTATAACCTCGGCCTAACGGGCCATAATCTTGGCATGACGGGTCGCGTCATGCTGGAAGGAGTCAACTGTTTGCTACAGATGGAGTAATAATCCCTGTAAATTTGTCGGAGGTTGAGCCATGATAGGTTTAGATGCCCGGGATAAGTTGAACGAGGTAATAACTGGTGCATGTCGGAATAGTGGAACTGGTGAACCCTGTCTGGCCCTCCTTCGTCTCGCCACCGGTGAAAGTGAAACAAACATCGGTTGTCTCTAAACTAGGTCCCCGACCTTACAAAGTTTATCGACACGAGTCCAGAGTACTCGGGAGATATCAGAGCCTTCTGAAGCTGTGGTTCCAGGACTACCTTGCAAAAGAGAAAACATACAACACCTCAACCCGATTTTACTAGAACAGATATGATCGTAGCTAAGTGACTATACTACACACTGAATTTTGCCCCAAAATAGATACCAACTTGCAACTGATATGCACATTCCTGTACAATTTCACTATAAAGCACATACTAGTTAAGTGACAGCCAAAACACCCCTATGAAGGGGTAAGGTTACCCTGTCTTAGTTTCGTCAAGAACTAGGTTTCACTATTAAAACAAAGCGATTTTCACGCAATCTTGCAAGCATCCTGTCCTAGTTTGGAACAGTCTCTATGGCTTTTCGATATGCAACTAGACCGAATGGTCAAAAAGGGTACCTCAGCAAGACTACCAAATATACTCTCACACCTAACACTGAGAAGTGAAAGGAGGATCAAACGGTTCAGCGGTAGTCTAGATCCAAGGGTTATGTTCCCATCGTGGCAGAGCTCGCGACCGGTCAGCCTTTTGGCAAGCTTTTAGGCAAGCCTCCAGCAAATCATCCAAGAATAGCAGATGGCAAACATAGTGACTTAAACGCACCAATGCAAATGCAATGTAAAGAAACATATAAGTGTAAATAGAATTTCATATCATGAATTTCAAGTCAAGTTCTCTAATTTTCCCAGCAGAGTCGCCAGAAACTATAGCTCAACTTTTTCGTACCCCCTTTCAGAAGTTTGAAAGAGCCCTATAGTTTGGACTCCCGCGGTCTGAATCTAATCTCACAAGTGTAATGTGAAATCAATAAACACCAAAGAGTCCAAATCCGGCAAATCTTTTAGAAAATCGATTTTGAATCAAATTGCCAAAATTGGACTGCTTTGCCAGATACAGAGTCTCCACCTAAATATTTTTGGAAAAATTTAGGAAACCCATGACTCGTGCCAAAGGCCATGTGTCCATCATCACCAAAGTTGCCTTGGTTTGGGAACTTGGGTACGAGAGGGGAAGGTCATGAATACATTTGAGCACCCCTGCTCGCCCGATTAAAGATTGGCCTCTACTAGTCATGAGATGATTTTTATTGGCATTATATGTTCTTGTTCCGGTTTATTAGGATAGCATGTACTATGTGATGCGCACAAACAAGTATAGACTAACTCGCAAGAATTGGAACACTTGAGTCATGTTCGTTTTTTAAATTGTTTCAAAATATGTACCACTTGAAAAAGTGATCGCATATGAACATTGCTCAAATTATTCTAATTCAAGCAATTATAATACTTAAGCAATTAGCCTCATGGCAAGCATGCTAAACATGGAAACACTCACACTCATGCAATATGCTAAAGTGAGTAAAGGCTCACCTAGTACTCCAAGCCAAAATAAACAAAAGAGTTAGAAAAAATGCATGACCCTAACTTTGTGAGATGACTAATGCAACACATGCGATATGCAATCTAAATAGGCTCAGCTACTTAACA
Source organism: Camellia sinensis (assembly GCF_004153795.1). Lineage (NCBI taxonomy): Eukaryota > Viridiplantae > Streptophyta > Magnoliopsida > Ericales > Theaceae > Camellia > Camellia sinensis. Next base: position 93,178 of record NW_021030550.1, on the reverse strand, counting down.
TGGCATTTGAAACAATTTCATAGCATGCAGTCTAAGCACATATTCAAAGAAGTATTGAACTAACAATGCAACTAGAATGATGAACCGAGCCATGGTGTATGTAGGACAAATGAATAAATGTAAACATGTGATATGCTAAACAAAACGTGATGTCCCTAATCTAACCATCAAAAGCGGATAAATAAAAGGGAGAAAGCCGTGGGGTTGGAAGTCATACACATTATTACAACATTTGATGCCCTCGCGCAAGAGGGTGGGAATGAATAAACTGGCTAACTAGCTAACTAATTAAGCTAACTATTACAAACCAAAAAGAATAATCTAGCCAAGCTACTTGGCTAGTTATTACAATGACAATTGAACTAATTAGTTAACTAATCTAGCTAGCTAACTAAAATAATTACATCATAACTACCTAACTACTTAACTAATTATTACAACAACATAATTGCAATTAATAATTAAACTAAGCAATTAACTACTCTGCCCCGGGAAATGAGAGATGTGCACCCGCATGCTCGGATTCCACCCGAAAAGACCACCATTTTGCTCCCGAGTGCCTTTGTTTGCACAGTTGAACATTTCCAGAACAACTTTGCTCCACCTTACCAACACTCTACTGAGTTTTGCATCAGTGGCCAGTTGGCCAAAGATGAAGGTTGTCGGCCACCTGCCGACCATGAAAGTGGCATGCCGGCCATCAAGGTGCCAGCCATGGAAATTAGCCTACCGGCCACTGATGCACAAGATCATCATGTTACAACAGAGGACAAACAGAGCAAATACAGGGTATTTTCAAGGATTGTCTGCACAACTCACCCTTCCTTTTGATGAACAAATCCAAGGAGTAGCATGCTTTGGTTCACAAATCATCAATGGATGCAAATTCATTGCATGATGGCTTGTGAAACCAAGTGTGCAAGTTCAATAAATGCAAAACAAGACACAAGCCTTCTCATTTCAGGAATGATCAAGGGAAGAAGTTGACCTTGGAGACTTGAATCATTTCAACACTAGTAAGTATGAAATGGTTCAAGTTTCCATGTGCTCAATTAATGTCCGATTGAACACACCAAGTTATTATCCTGCGCACTTTTAATCCCAAGTTTACTCATTTTAATTTACCAACCATCCTTTAATCCAATTAAGTCCAATGGTGAGTTGAGTCCTCTAAAAGAGAAGGAAGTGTCAAACAAGGGCTAGTTAAGGCAAAAGAGAGGTGTCATGCCGTTGATAATGAACCCCCAAAAGAGGATTAAAGCATTAAGCATGGACCTCAACCTCAAGCTTAAACAACCCTAAGTTTGAAACAACCCTCAAAGAAAATAAAGAGTGAAGAAATGAGGGAGGTGTAGCACCCGACTTTCTTCGCGCACCCCCCTTTCGGAGAGGGCACGAATTGGTCTTACAACAGTTCGGACTCTTTTCACGGTTCTGAATCTAATCTCACAAAGTGCAATGTGAGACTGATAAACCCCAAAGAGTCCAAATCCGGCAAATCGTTTTGAAAAATCGATTTTGAATAAAAAAAACGCCAAACATGGACTACTTTGCCAGATTACAGAGTCGCCACGTAAGTATTTTCTTTTGGGGAAATTTAGGAAACCTTAACTCTTGCCAAAGGCCACGTGTCCATCATCACCAAAGTTACCTCGGCTCGGGAACTTGGGTACGAGAGGGGAAGGTCCTGAAATGAGCACCCCCGCTCGCTCGATCAAAGATCGGCCTCTACTGCCATGATATGTTATTTTATAAACCTCATGTGTTCTTATCCACTTATTAGCCAACTTTAGTATGTGGCGCACACATACAAGTATAGACTCAATCACGAGAATTGGAACAAAACAACTCATGTTTGTTTTCGAAAATGGTTTGAAAGTGCTACTCGCAAGTAGACTAAAGCGCGGATTTGCCACCCTGAAGTGGGCTTTAAAACATGATGTGCCACTTCCAAAGTGGGCTTAAAACTTGCATTTAGTGAATTGTTCCAATTCAGGCAATCAAGCCTCCACCCACAGACATTCAAGCAGTTAAGCATTTAAGCAAATAGCCTCATGGCAAGCATGGTACCGTGGCAGCACTCACACTCATGCAAGTATGCTAAAGCGTAAACACTTATAGTGTACTCCAAGCCAAAACAAAAGCTAGTTAGAAATCATGCATGATCCTAACCATACAAGATGCTTAGTGCAACACATGCAATAATGTAACTAAATAGGCTCAGCTATCTAAGATGGCATATGAATGCGACAATTGATACACGCATTCAAATAAGTATTGAAATACAATGCAGTTTGAATGATGCACCGAGCCCGGTGCATGCAAGACAAAATGAATGAATGCAGACATGCAAGCATAAGGTATGCTAGTCAAAACGTGCCCTAAAACTAACCATCGAAAGCGGTTAAGTAAAGGGAGAAAGACGTGGGGTTGGAAGACATGCACACACACACGCAACCTTATTACAACATTGCGCCCTATCGAAGGAGGGTCCGAATAAATAAGCTATGCTACGCTAAGCTAAGCTACACTAACTAATCTAATTAAGCTAATTAGACTAATTATTACAACACTTTAACTAATTAACAAACTAGTTAATTAAATTACAAATTCAAGCTAACTAACAAGAAAAGCATTAAACTATGCTGCCTCAGCTCTGTTTGAAGAAGTTAAACATGCATGCTTCGGTTTCCGTCCTGAAAAGCTATCCAGTTTGCTCTTGAGAGGCTTTGTTTGCAGGGTTTCTCCAAAAACTCTTTGCTCCACCTTACAAACAACTACTGGGGAGTGCACCAGTCGCCTGCCGGCCATGAATGGTGGCTGCTGGCCACCTGCCGGCCAAGGATGTGTTCTGCCGGACAAGGATGAAGCAATGCTGGCCATCAGTGTGGCACTGCTGGCCACTGGTGTGCTGGACCACCATTCTGCAAAAGAGCACAAACAGTGGACAACGAAGGGTCTCCCAAGGACATGTTTGTACTGTGCCCCTCCTTATCATCTCAAAACATCAAAGGAGTGGCATTTCTTGGATCCAAAACCACCAATCAAGCATCTCAATGCATGATGGCCAAAGATCCAACTTGTGCATATTCAATAAATGCACAAAGACAAGACTTTTAGACCACTACATTATTGTGAGTAATCAAAGGCGATGGAGACAAAGGAGATTGGCTCATTTTCATCACTTCAAGTATGAAATGGACTAATCTACCTTGTGTTCAATATAACGTCCGATTGAACACAATGCAATGCACACAAAACATGTTTATCTTGGTCATGTTTTACTTGTCCAATTTTTTTTACACATTTTAGCATTTACCAAGCCATTCATTAACCGGTTTAGTTCAATGTGAAAGTCCTCTACTGGGAAAGATGGCCTCAGCCACAAGCACCTTGAGCATGAAAGAAGCCTCATGCTTTTGGTTAGTAGAACCCTAACGAGAAGGCTAAAACCATTAGGCATGAGAGCCTCAATTCCATGCTCAAGCTAACAAGGGGCTTAAGACTACTTTCAAAGCAAATGAAAGAGTGAAGCATGGAGGAAGATGGAAGAAATTCAGTGCTGATATGGCATGAGAAATAAGACTATAACATGCAAACAACTCATGTACAACATGTTAGGAGTCAAAAACATCAAAGCTAGTGAAGAGCACTACACTAGAGGCTTGCAATATCAAGCTCAAAGCAACCAAACTAGCTCTGGACAGAGCTAAAATATGCCAAAACAGTGGCTAAAATATGCTGAGATGAAAGCATGAAAGGCAAGAAAAACATGCTCATTTGTTAGCTCGCAAGCAAGGTTCAAAGCACAACTCTCTAAAGCAATGACAGAGTGAAATACATGTGCACATGACAGAAGTTATGATGCTGAAATCATATGGAAAATGATGCTATAACATGCAACCATCTCATGCAAGACATGTTAGAGGCCTTAAAACACAAGGCTAGCGAAGCTAACTACACTATAGCTATACAAAGCAAGTCTCAAAGGACCAAGACCACTCAAAAAAGAGTTTAAGCATGTCAAAGCAAGGCCAAAAACATGTTGGAGTGAAGCCAACACATGCTAGAATGATAGGTTAAAACATCAAGCATGCTAAGCTAATAAGCATGATTACACTACAAGTGCAAGATGCAAGCAACCAGTGACTAAACCAGCCAAAAATAGAGTTATAACATGTTGAAATAAAGCCTAAAAATGCTTGAACTAAGCAACAAAAAGGTTGAAACACATGCTCATATGTTAGGCCATCAACACATGCAAACAAAGCACAAGGAGGGGAGGCCACCGCCTCCTATTTTGGACCTCAAAATAGAGTTTTTACCACTAAAAAACCTCTGAGTTTCAATGGTTAAAAGTCCAAAAGAGTTGGTTTGAAAGGTGATGAAAGATGGCACAAAAAGCTTAACAAGCAAAGAGACAAGAAGGGGGGACAACCCCCTAACCCAAAAGGGGCTTAAACCACCATTTTTAGGACTAAAAACAGATTTTTTTACAGTTCAAAACCACCCCAAAAACAGCACAAAAAGATGGCAAAGACAAGTATGAAAACAAGTTTAAAGGGTGATAGTTATACCTCTTGAAGTCAAGCACACTTTGAGGCAACAAAACCAAGTCAAAACCACCTTAAGGAGCTCCAAGAAGGCCTTCTAGAACCTTAGCTAAAATATCAACAACTTTGATCAAGGATGTATAGGCAAAGAAGAAGTGTATCCAAGCCTTTTAGCACAAATGCACAAGAGAGAGAGAAATCTAGAGAGAGAGAGAGAGGTGTTAGAGAGAGAGGCTCCCAAACCTTTGGTAAATTGTTCTAACCCTTCAAACCATAGAGAAAGCGCTCTATATATAGAAAAATACAAATGTTGGTTGAAAATATCCCAAAAGGGACAGCTGTAACAGCGGGAACAAAAATATCTGCCAAAAACTGTATTTTTGCGTCAATGTCCGGCACTGCTTCATTGATGGCCGGCACTTCATCATTGTTGGCCGGCATGAGTCACCATTGGATGGAATGGGGTTGGCATAGGCCATTCATGGCTGGCACAAGGCCAGAAAATCGAATTTATGGCCAGCAATCTCCATCTCTGGTTGGCTAGAAAAATCTGCTTTTTGGGTCCGATTTCAACCGGACATAACTCCTTCATCTAGACTCTTTTGCTGGTCATTATTGAGCCTAAATTGAAGCCCTGGAAGTCTTCTTTCTAATGGTGGCAGCCTCACACCAAAATTCCAACTGTCCAAAACGTTATGCCCATTTGAGGGAAGACCGCTCAGTTTCGATCCTACCCGGATTCATGTCGAACTTCTCCCAAACTAGTTTTCCTCTCTCCCCTCCTCTTTTCTACAACCTCAAACCCATAAACAAGATGTTTTGAAAGATTTTTCAAAGATTTCACCGCTCCTTCATTCATTTCCACTTTGTCCTTGGTCGGTTTACTGAAAAGCGCAACATTTTAACAAAATACGAGCGTCGGAACATCGTACGAACTCTTTCAAAAACCATTTTGAAAGAGAGGGTTTTAAGGTCTAAAATCTTTTTGGTTAAAATCATTTTGGTCCAAAGAGGGGTGTGAAGTTGGGATTTGAAGCTCCTTTTGCCAAAGAAATCGATCCTTTGCACTGCACATCTTTATCACCAAGTAAGCAATCAGTAGCGCCCAAGTCTTAAGGGCGGTAAAAATTGGGGTGTCTACAGTTGCCCCTCTTTGACAGAGCTCGAAGTCATGAAATGACGTTAGTGAATGTCAAAGCCCAGAGATGACCCATTTTTGACAAGGCCGAAGACTTGGACAAATAAACAAAACAAAAATGAATGGTTACGCCCGCATGGTGTCTACGTATCCCTTTGTAAGGAATCAAACCAGCGTAGTTCAGGGGGCAGAATGCAAAATGATACACAATATAACAAAATAGTGGAAATGATATACAATGCACATGATATACAATGTATTTGAATCATCAAACCACAAGCAGTGCAAAACCACACAAATATCATAAAGGGATGGAGATGTAAAATCAAACTACATTTAACACAGAAAAGGAGTTGGCACGAGCCAAACGACGCCTAACACAGGCTAAGTGCCTACATCCTCAGTACTGGCCTCAGCCTAGCATGGATGCTTACACATAACAGAACCGTGTTTCAACGTGCAAGGGGTGCGAGCACATGCAAAACTGTGTGTTTTGCAGAAAGAATACAAGTAATTGGGTGGGATGATATAAGTGAGGAATGATCTGCTGAGGAAAGATCGTGATCTTACATGCTGAATGCAGCAAAACAAAGTACAATGCAATGGATGCAATGGATGAAGTGAATAAGGCACGCGGCCAAACCATATTTTACCTAGAAAAAGCATAGACACAAAACAAATAACGTCTAACACAAAAAAGGTGCCGGCACGCTAAGACCACAATTCCCTTAGTGGAATAGGCGCGTACACATGCAGAGCTATGCTTCAACGAAGGAAATGTATAAGCACATGGAAAGGACAATACGATAAAATAGTGCAGTTGATGCATGCGATAAATGCTATATACAATGCAATAGATAGTTAGCTGCGAAGTAAAAGTACCTTACAGGGCAATTGGTGATGACTCACCTTATGCTGTTGGGGATCTTCCGCTTTCCTTGGTTAAATTTCTCTCTGAGTATGGTCGTAGCTTTCCTAATTCCCCAATAGGGTGATAGACTAGGTTGGTTCAGTATCCAGAATCGAGACGCATATCCGCTACCTCAACCTATGGGGCTGCCATACAAATTTTGAGTCGAGGATACACCCCTGGGTATTTAAACCAGACTTTAGTCTCGGAAATCTCGAACCTTTGCATTCTAGGTATCGGCCATTCGAACTCTAGTTTCCACCGTCCCAGTTGGTCTCCTAGGAACTCACCGCAAACACTGGTAGGTGGTTATACCTGACCATCGAAAGTCGTTCGAGCATGATAAACACCAAAGGAATTGCACCTTCAGAGGATTTAAGGTCTCCTAGACCAGAGGGCACAAGAGAATGCGAATCAAGATGAAGGATTTAAGGTCTCCTAGACCAGAGGGTGCACCAGACAGTGCGAGGAGTACAAAACTACAAGGTGTACAAGATAGTGCGAACAATGCACTAACAAGTGCAGGAAAGGTGCACAAGAAAGCGTGGGCAATGCACTAATAAGTGCAGGAAAGGTGTGCAACATAGCACGACCAATGCACTAACAAGTGCAAGAAAGGTGCGCAAAAAAGCGCGAATGCACCGCACTAACGAGTGTAGGTAAGGTGCGCAAGAAAACGCGATGCAGTACACTAATGAGTACAGGTAAGGTGCGCAAGAAAGCGCGAATGCACTGCACTAACGAGTGCAGTGCACCAACGAGTGCAGGTAAGGTGCGCAAGAAAGCGCGAATGCACTGCACTGACGAGTGCAGGTAAGGTACGCAAGAAAGAAATGCACCGCACTAACGAATGCAGGTAAGGTGCGCAAGAAAGCGCGATGCACTGCACTAACGAGTGCAGGTAAGGTGCACAGGAAAGCGCGAACAATGCACTAAAAACTGCAGGTAAGGTGCGCAAAAAAGCACAAGCAAGTTCTATGCAAAAGATACAAGCATTTTCTACGCAAGATGAGAGCATGTAATGAAATGCATAAGATAGTGCGATGCGCAAGAAAGCGCGGGGGTAAATTCAAATGCACCACAAAGTGTGAAACGCAAGAAAGCGTGAGTGTAAGCTGTGCAAAAAAGTGTGATGCACAAGAAAGCGCGAGTGCAAACTGCACGAAAAAGTGCGATGCGCAAGAAAGCGCGAGTCTAATCTGCACAAAAAAGTGCGATGCACAAGAAAGCATAATTGCATCCAAATGTGCCACACGCGAGTGAAGAAAGGTTGCGCAAGAAAGCGCGATGCACAAGAAAGTGAGAGTAAATCCAAATGCGCCACGCACGAGTGGAGAAAGGTTGCGCAAGAAAGCGCGATGCATAAGAAAGTGCGAGTACATCCAAATACGCATCACACGCGAGTGGAGAATGGTTGCGCAAGAAAATACGAGAACATCCAAACGCGTGTCACACGCGAGTGGAGAAAGGTTGCGCAAGAAAGCGCGATGCACAAGAAGGTGCGAGTGATACGAAATTGCGAAATAGATGCACTGAGTGAGATCATTGTGCGATAGATGCACGATGTTAATTGAAAGCATGTTCTATGTATGAAACAAGCATGTTATATGCAAGAGACAAAAACATATTCTACACAAGAATCATAAACGATGCGCGGCACGCATGCAACAGAAGTGTATATGAAAGTGCACATCTATGCACTAGAAGGGAGGCAAATATGTACATGGATGCATCCAATTTACCTCTCAGAGGACTTTGCAACATGTTCAACTTAAAAAGGATACATCCCGTTCATATTGGTGAGAGGTAACATCTGCATATGAAACCACAGGTACTGCTTAGACTGCCATTCTGACTTGAAACAGGCTTAAACTTGGGGTCGAGATACACTCATACTCCAGAGAATGGCGAGGCCTGAGAAGGTGCACCTGGAATGCAGTCTCGGAATTTGCTGAAGTTGAAACATACTAAGATGCTCCAAATTTTTCCTCATTTCTTTTCCTTTGCATTTTGGAGTCCATGTTGCTTCATATAGGCCTTGGTCTTACTGTTCTCACATGACCTGGGTTGAACCCTACAGTTTTACGAAAGAACAAATCCCGTTTTTTACAAATGTGAAGAATGGCACAGCACTCCGGGCACAAAACAATTTATTTTGAAATTGAGAGAAATGAGTTCTCGATCAGGTATTGAGCCTACGACTGACCATAGTCAAAATGACTCAACAAAGGAAAACAAAAGGTGAACAACCTAAACACATCTATAGACACTCACAACGACTCAAAACAAGAATCGAGACAAACAAAAACTATAAACACAACACTCGGATGTGTTACAAAGGCGAGAGACCTCTTAGTGCACGAGGAGCCTGTTTCTTTGGGTTGTGTCCCACCCTTTCTTATTTGTGATTCTCACATCACTCGGGCACTCAATCTCTTTTTCTCTGAAAAGCTCTTTTCTCAATTTTTCTCTCAGTGCACATCTCTCTATTCTTCAATCTTTCTTATTTTTTTATCCCTCCCCTGGGTGGTTGATGGATAAACAGGAAGTTGTGGGCTCGTGCCCCTAGTATTCTGCTAGATTCTCTTTCTTTCGCTCACAACTAGTGAGCCTTTCCCATAGAGGGATTGTGATGTGACAGGAGGTGCATCAGATCTGCAACTGACATCAGTTGATGATGCCCCTGGCTTAGTTTGATCATCCCACCGGCCAGGTATACAATTGATTGGCCTCACACATTGCGTTTTCTACGCTCCTATTTCGGGTCAGATACCAATTTGGGTGTGATCATCTAGATGAGGGAATCGAACATCCCACTTGGCCAGCTGCCGGCCAAGGATGTGTTCTGACGGCCAAGGATGAAGCAATGCTGGCCATCAGTGTGGCACTGCTGGCCACTGGGGTGCTGAACCACCATTCTGTAACGACGCACAAACAGAGGATAATGGAGGGTCTCCCAAGGACATGTTTGTACTGTACCCCTCCTTATCATCTCAAAACATCAAAGGAGTGGCACTCCTTGGATCCAAAACCACCAATCAAGCATCTCAATACATGATGGCCAAAGATCTAACTTGTACATATTCAATAAATGCACAAAGACAAGACTCTTACACCACTACCTTATCATGAGTAATCAAAGGCGATGGAGACAAAGGAGATTGGCTCATTTTCATCACTTCAAGTATGAAATGGACCACTCTACCTTGTGTTCAATATGACGTCTGATTGAACACAATGTAATGCACACAAAACATGTTTATCTTTGTCATGTTTTCCTTGTCCAATTTTTTTTACACATTTTAGCATTTACCAAGCCATTCATTAACCAGTTTAGTTCAATGTGAAAGTCCTCTAATGGGAAAGATGGCCTCAGCCACAAGCACCTTGAGCATGAAAGAAGCCTCATGCTTTTGGTTAGTAGAAACCCTCAATAAAAGGCTAAAACCATTAGGCATGAGAGCCTCAATTCCGTGCTCAAGCTAACAAGGGGCTCAAGACTACTTTCAAAGCAAATGAAAGAGTGAAGCTTGGAGGAAGATGAAAGAAATTCAGTGCTGATATGGCATGAGAAATAAGACTTTAACACGCAAACAACTCATGTACAACATGTTAGGAGTTAAAAACATCAAAGCCAGTGAAGAGCACTACACTAGAGGCTTGCAATATCAAGCTCAAATGACCAAACTAGCTTTGGATAGAGCTAAAATATGCCAAAACAGTGGCTAAAATATGCTGAGATGGAAGCATGAAAGGCAAGAAAAGCATGCTCATTTGTTAGCTCGCAAGCAAGGTTCAAAGCACAACTCTCAAAAGTAATGAAAGAGTGAAATACATGTGCACATGACAGAAGTTATGATGTTGAAATCATATGTAAAATGATGCTATAACATGCAACCATCTCATGCAAGACACGTTAGAGGCCTTAAAACACAAGGCTAGCGAAGCTAACTACACTATAGATATACAAAGCAAGTCTCAAAGGACCAAGACCACTCAAAAAAGAGTTTAAGCATGTCAAAGCAAGGCCAAAAACATGCTAGAGTGGAGCCAACACATGCTAGAATTATTGGTTAAAACATCAAGCATGCTAAGCTAATAAGCATGATTACACTACAAGTGCAAGATGGAAGCAACTAGTGACTAAACCAGTCAAAAACAGAGTTATAACATGTTGAAATAAGGCCTAAAACATGCTTGAACTAAGGAACAAAAAGGTAGAAACACATGCTCATATGATAGGCCATCAACACATGCAAACAAAGCACAACGAGGGGAGGCCACCCCTCCTATTTTTGACCTCAAAATAGAGTTTTTACCACTGAAAAAACCACTGAGTTTCAGTGGTGAAAAGGCCAAAAGAGTTGGTTTGAAAGGTGATGAAAGATGGCATAAAAAGCTTAACAAGCAAAGAGACAAGAAGGGGGGACAACCCCCTGACTCAAAAGGGGCTTAAACCACCATTTTTAGGACTAAAAACAGATTTTTTTACAGTTCAAAACCACCCCAGAAACAGCACAAAAAGATGGCAAAGGTAAGTATGAAAACAAGCTTAAGGGGTGATAGTTATACCTCTTGAAGCCAAGCACACTTTAAGGCAACAAAACCAAGTCAAAACCACCTTAGGGAGCTCCAAGAAGGCCTTCTAGAACATCAGCTAACATAGCAACAACTTTGATCAAGGATGTATAGGCAAAGAAGAAGTGTATCCAAGCCTTTTAGCACAAATGCTCAAGAGAGAGAGAAATCTAGAGAGAGAGAGGTGTTAGAGAGAGAGGCTCCAAAACCTTTGGTAAATTGTTCTAACCCTTCAAACCATAGAGAAGGCGCTCTATATATAGAAAAATAAAAGTCTTGGTCGAAAATATCCCAAAAGGGACAGCTGTAACAGTGGGAGCAAAAATATCTGCCAAAAACTGCATTTTTGCATCAATGGCCGGCACTTCATCATTGTTGGCCGGCATGAGTCACCATTGGATGGAAGGGGGTCGACATAGGCCATTCATGGCCGGCACATGGCCAGAAAATCCCATTTATGGCCAGCAATCTCCATCTCTGGTTGGCTAAAAAAATCTGCTTTTTGGGTCCAACTTCAACCGGACATAACTCCTTCATCTGGACTCCTTTGCAGGTCTTTATTGAGCCTAAATTGAAGCCCTGGAAGTCTTCTTTCTAATGGTGGCAGCCACACATCAAAATTCCCACTGTCGAAAAAGTTATACCCATTTGCGGGAAGACCGCTCAGTTTCGATCCTATCCGGATTCATGCCGAACTTCTCCCAAACTAGTTTTCCTCTCTCCCCTCCTATTTTCTTCAACCTAAAACCCTTAAACAAGATGTTTTGAAAGATTTTTCATAGATTTCACCTCTCCTTCATTCATTTCCACTTTGTCCTTGGTCGGTTTACTAAAAAGCGCAACATTTTAACAAAATACGAGCATCGGAACATCGTATGAACTCTTTCAAAAACCATTTTGAAAGAGAGGGTTTTAAGGTCTAAACTCCTTTTGGTTAAAATCATTTTTGTCCAAAGAGGGGTGTGAAGTTGGGATTTGATGCTCCTCTTGCGAAAGAAATCGATCTTTTGCACTGCACATCATCATCACCAAGTAAACAATCAGTAGCACCCAAGTCTTAAGGGCTGTAAAAAATAGGGTGTCTACAGTTGCCCCTCTTTGACACAGCTCGAAGTCATGAAATGATGTTAGTGAATGTCAAAGCCCAGAGACGACCCATTTTTGACAAGGCCAAAGACTTGGACAAATAAACAAAACAAAAATGAATGGTTGCGCCCGCATGGCGCCTACGTATCCCTTTGCAAGGAATTAAACCAGCGTAGTTCACGGGGCAGAATGCAAAATGATACACAATATAACAAAACAGTGTAAATGATGATATATAATGTATTTGAATCATCAAACCACAAGCAGTGCAAAACCACACAAATATCATAAAGGGATGGAGATGTAAAATCAAACTACATTTAACACAGAAAATGAGTGGGCACGAGCCAAACGATGCCTAACATAGGCTAAGTGCCTACATCCTCAGTACTGGCCTCAGCCCAACATGGATGCTTACACATAATAGAACCGTGTTTCAATGTGAAAGGGGTGCGAGCACATGCAAAACTGTGTGTTTCACAGAAAGAATACAAGTAATTGGGTGGAATGTTATAAGCGAGGATTGATCTGCTGAGGAAAGATCGTGATCTTACATACTGAATGCAACAAAACAAAATACAATGCAATGGATGCAACGGATGAAGTGAATAAGGCGTGCGACCAAACCATACTTTACCTAGAAAAGGCATGGACACAAAACAAACCACGTCTAACACAGAAAAAGTGCTGGCATGCTAAGACCACAATTCCCTTAGTGGAATAGGCGCGTACACATGCAGAGCTATGCTTCAACGAACGAAATGTATGAGCACATGGAAAGGACAGTACGACAAAACAATGCAGTAGATGCATGCGATAAATGCTATATACAATGCAATAGATAGTTAGCTGGGAAGTGAAAGTACCTTACAGGGCAATTGGTGATGACTCACCTTATGCTGTTGGGGATCTTCCGCTTTCCTTGGTTTAATTTCTCTCTGAGTATGATGGCAGCTTTTCCTATTCTCCTACAGGGTGACAGACTAGGTTAGTTTAGTATCCAGAATCGAGACGCATACCCGCTACCTTAACCTTTGGGGCTGCCATATAGATTTCAAGTCGAGGATACACCCCTAGGTATTTAAACCAGACTTTAGTCTCGGAAATCCCGAACCTTTGCGTTCTAGGTATCGGCCATTCGAACTCTAGTTTCCACCGTCGCAGTTGGTCTCCTAGGAACTCACCGCAAACACAGGCAGGTGGCTATACCAGACCACCGAAAGTCGTTTGAGCACGACAAACACCAATGGAATTGCACCTTCAGAGGATTTAAGGTCTCCTAGACCAGAGGGCACAAGAGAGTGCGAATCAAGATGAAGGATTTAAGGTCTCCTAGACCAGAGGGTGCACAAGATAGTGCGAGGAGTACAAAACTACAAGGTGCAAAAGATAGTGTGAACAATGCACTAACAAGTGCAGGAAAGGTGCACAAGAAAGCGTGAGCAATGCACTAACAAGTGCAGGAAAGGTGCGCAACATAGCGCGACCAATGCACTAACAAGTGCAAGAAAGGTGCGCAAAAAAGCGCGAATGCACTGCACTAACGAGTGCAGGTAAGTTGGGCAAGAAAGCGCGATGCACTACACTAACGAGTGCAGGTAAGGTGCGCAAGAAAGCGCGAATGCATTGCACTAATGAGTGTAGTGCACTAACGAGTGCAGGTAAGGTGCGCAAGAAAGCGCGAATGCACTGCACTAACGAGTACAGGTAAGGTACGCAAGAAAGTGCGAATGCACTACACTAACGAGTGCAGGTAAGGTGCGCAAAGAAGCGCGAGCAAGTTCTGTGCAAAAGATACAAGCATTTTCTACGCAAGATGAGAGCATGTAATGAAATGCACAAGATAGTGCGATGCGCAAGAAAGCGCGAGTGTAAATTCTAATGCACAGCAAAGTGTGAAGCGCAAGAAAGCGCGAGTGTAAGCTGCACAAAAAAGTGCGATGCACAAGAAAGCGCGAGTGTAAACTGCCCAAAAAAGTGCGATGCACAAGAAAGCGCGAGTGTAAACTGCACAAAAAAGTGCGATGCGCAAGAAAGCGCGAGTGTAATCTGCACAAAAAAGTGTGATGCGCAAGAAAGCGTGAGTACATCCAAATGCGACACACGCGAGTGGAGAAAGGTTGCGTAAGAAAGCGCGATGCACAAGAAAGTGCGAGTACATCCAAACACGCCACGTGCGAGTGGAGAAAGGTTGCGCAAGAAAGCGCGATGCATAAGAAAGTGCGAGTACATCAAAATGCGCATCACAAGCGAATGGAGAACGGTTGCGCAAGAAAGTGCGAAGCACAAGAAAATGCGAGAACATCCAAACGCGCGTCACACGCGAGTCGAGAAAGGTTGCACAAGAAAGCGTGATGCACAAGAAAGTGCGAGAACATCCAAATGCGTGTCACACGCGAGTGGAGAAAGGTTGCGCAAGAAAGTGCGAGTGATACAAAATTGCGAAATAGATGCTCTGAGTGAGATCATTGTGCGATAGATGCACGATGTTAATTGAAAGCATGTTTTATGTATGAAACAGGCATGTTATATGCAAGAGACAAAAACATATTCTACACAAGAATCATAAACGATGCGCGGCACGCATGCAACAGAAGTGTATATGAAAGTGCACATCTATGCACTAGAAGGGAGGCAAATATGTACTTTGATACCTCAAATTTACCTCTCAGAGGACTTTGCAACATGTTCAACTTAAAAAGGATACATCCCATTCATATTGGTGAGAGGTAACATCTGCATATGAAACCATAGGTGCTGTTTAGACTGCCATTCTGACTTGAAGCAGGCTTAAACTGGGGGTCGAGATACACTCATACTCCAGAGAATGGCGAGGCCTGAGAAGGTGCACCTAGAATGCAGTCTCAGAATTTGCTGAAGTTGAAACATACTAAGATGCCCCCAAGTTTTCCTCTTTTCTTTTGCTTTGCATTCTAGAGCCCATGTAGCTTCAGATAGGCCTTGGTCTTACTGTTCTCACATGACTTGGGTTGAACCCTGCAGTTTTATGAAAGAACAAATCCTGTTTTGTACAAATGTGGAGAATGGCACAGCACTCCGGGCACAAAACGATTTATTTTGAAATTGAGAGAAATGAGTTCTCGATCAGGTATTGAGCCTACGACTGACCATAGTCAAAACGACTCAACAAAGGAAAACAAAAGGTGAACAACCTAAACACATCTATAGACACTCACAACGACTCAAAACAAGAATCGAGACAAACAAAAACTATAAACACAACACTCGGATGTGTTACAAAGGCGAGAGACCTCTTAGTGCACGAGGAGCCTGTTTCTTTGGGTTGTGTCCCACCCTTTCTTATTATTGATTCTCACATCACTCGGGTAGTCAATCTCTTTTTCTCTAAAAATCTCTTTTCTCACTTTTTCTCTCAGCGCACACCTCTCTATTCTTTAATCTTTCTTATTTTTTATCCCTCCCCTGGGTGGTTGATGGATAAACAGGAAGTTGTGGGCTCGTGCCTCTAGTATTCTGCTAGATTCTCTTTCTTTTGCTCACAACTAGTGAGCCTTTCCCACAGAGGGATTTTGATGTGACAGGAAGTGCAGCAGATCTGCAACTGACATCGGTTGATAATGCCCTTGGCTTAGTTTGATTGTCCCACTGGCCAGGTATACAATTGATTGGCCTCACACATTGCGTTTTCTACACTTCTATTCCGGGTCAGATACCAATTTGGGTACGATCATCTAGATGAGGGAATCGAGCATCCCACTCCATTTTCAATTCGTGCTTCGCACTTGGATTGATACCTCACTGCTTGGAGGATGAGAGAGCTTTCGGCACTTTGCTGCTAGCCTCAGTTGTGCCCTTTTCTAGCCAATATAGTGCCCTTTCCGGCAAGTATGGTGCCCTTTCTGGCAAGTATGTTGACAACGGGGAAAAGACAGAAAACCTGACTCAACTGTGCCTCTAGTTCATCATTTTGACCATTTTTTATTTTTTGGCTTTCTGCTAAAATTTTTTAGACCAACATGAGGGTTAGATTAACATGCTTGTTCGATTTTCTGATTTGAAATCATGTAAGTCAGGCTATGAGCACTGAAATTTCCTTTTTTGGGTCCAAGAAATGGTCCAGTTTTGAAAAAAATAGAGTAATTTTTGAGAAAATTAGTTAACCTCATTAAAAAATCTCAAAAACTATTTTCGCAAATGACCACTGCTCGACCAACATAGAATTTACTCTTGAGATGCACAACCTTAGATCTGAACTTTGAATCATCTTACAGCTTAATCTTTCTAATGGAATAGGACAGTCCGAATTTGAATGAAGATGAGCCAATCTGCACATGAATAAGATAGCCGAGTTGAACAAGGGTAAACCAATCAACATGGATGAGCCAAGCAGGCTGGAAATGATCGGGGCCGAACTTCAGGATGAAGTTGCCTACATATCCCAAACTTGGGAATCAGGCCTGACGTAGGTTCGGGTTAAGGTGCATTCGAGTATTGACGCTCTCTTTTTGCGCTCTAACTTTTGCAAAGGCCGCCCTTTCGGGTTTTTAACCTTGCAAGCTCAATTTTTGTTTTCTTTTCATTTCTTTTCTTCTTTTCATCTTTTTTCATCTTTTCTTTTTCTTTTCACTTTTTTCTTTTCTGTTCATTTCTTTTCTTCTTTTCATTTCCTTTCATCTTTTCTTTTTCTTTTCATTTTTTTCTTTCATTTTTGTTTTTATCTTTTCTTTTTCTTGCTCTAAATTTTGCCTGGGTCGCCCTTCTGGGTTTCCGGCCGAGCGAGCCTCTCAAGGGTAAAAAGTTTAACTTGTCCATGTTGATCAGCTTGAGATCTCAAAGCCATCTGAATCCAGGAGAATGGCTGCTGTTTGTTGATGATATAGGAATCCATTCAATCGGGGTCTGAAGTTGCCCCCGATTAAATCTAGGAGAATGGCTGCTGAATCCATCTGAATGGATTCAGGAGAATCCAGGAGAATGGCTGCTGTTTGCTGATGATGTAGGAATCCATTCAATCGGGGTCTGAAGTTGCCCCCGATTAAATCTAGGAGAATGGCTGCTGAATCCATCTGAATGGATTCAGGAGAATCTAGGAGAATGGCTGCTGAATCTCAAAGCCATCTGAATCCAGGAGAATGGCTGCTGTTTGCTGATGATGTAGGAATCCATTCAATCGGGGTCTGAAGTTGCCCCTAGTGTTGCAGATAAGAACTTGATTGTCCTTCAACAATAAACTTTCTTCTTTTAGCTGCTCAAACCAGGCTTTCTTGCCAGTCTTCATTGGTTTGCGGAATGACCCATCTTTTG
Source organism: Camellia sinensis (assembly GCF_004153795.1). Lineage (NCBI taxonomy): Eukaryota > Viridiplantae > Streptophyta > Magnoliopsida > Ericales > Theaceae > Camellia > Camellia sinensis. Next base: position 75,627 of record NW_021030550.1, on the reverse strand, counting down.
AATCTTTGAGCACGTTTGATATTTTTACCCCTAGTTCAAGGGCTACTTCTGATCTAGCTTTGCAAGCTTTATTTTATGGTATTTGATCTTCTTGATCTGACCTTTTTTCCCCTAGTTCGAGGGTTGCTTCAAATCTGGCCTGGCGGGCCTCCTTTGATGTCATACGACCTTATTGCCCCTAGTTCATGGGCAGCTTCTGATCTGGCCATACAAGCCTCATGTTGTAATTGATCGTTGAACATTCTGAATTAAAGTTCAAAGTTCAAAAGCAAAAAGGGGTCGAGTCTAGAGACCGGGAGTGATCCTATGCTGCACAATCTCAAGATTAATTCCACGCATGTCTTTGCAGGACCACACAAAACATTTTTGAAATCTTTTAGGAAAGCGACTAGTCGCTCGCACTGAAGACAATGTAGAACCAATGTGGACTAAGTTAGGACCCTTCTCAGTACTCGCATTGACAAACATGATCTTATTCATTAAGTGCTTAGCATCCCTCTCTTCCTCTAAATTGATCAAATTTTTACAAATCCCGAGGAATTCCTTCGTCTTGTTTTCATCACAGCATCAGAAAAGTTTTGAAAAACTTAGGTCAATGCAATGATTTCAAGGCATAGAAAAGTAGGTGAAAAGCACTACCATTTCATTTAGATCTTCTGGCGCAACTAGCTCAACAACAGAAACAGACACAAAAGAAAAGAGTGTAAAAGACAAACATAGAACAAGATAGTGATGTCCGAGGTAACACTCCCAAAATCACCTGACTCCGACATAACAAGACTAACTCGATACAACAAGACAGACTCGATTGACTCAGTACAAGAAGACTGACTCAATACAACATAACAAGACTGATCCAACACCCAAGTCAGCAAGTACAATAAACAGCATTGTCACATTGCTCAAAAGGTGCACGCCATCCACCATATTTGGAGTAATCTGAGCACCATCCACAGGTGGTTCATCCCCCGATCACATAGTCACATTATCCCCCAAGTTCACCAATCCAGTGTCGATAGACTTTGCAGGACCTGGTACGACGATGACCTCGTTGTCAATTAGATCTTGTATTTCGTGGCGAAGACGAAAACAACTGTCAGTGCCATGACCGGTTTGTTGATGGAAGGCACAGTACTTGGCCGGATTAGGCTTAGCTGGAAGGGGGTCCGGGAGAGGCCGAGGCTCAAGGGGTTTGAGATACCCTTTCTCGATCAGTACCTTGAATGAACAGGTTAGGCTCATATGGAGTTGGGTGAAGGTTCGTTTGGGGGAAGAGAAAGCACTAGGTTTAGAAACATCGGCAAATGGAGTAGCAGGTGTTGGTCGGGTATCCATAGGCTTGGAATTAGAATTAGGATGGGTATTTCTGGTAAAGCATCCCGTCCCATTGGTTTCCCCTTGATTCAGAATGCTCTCATCCCGAGTAGCAAAAGTGTACCCCATAGTTTTTGCAATAGCTGTAAGCACTTGCTGTCTGTTCAGTCCTTTGTCCTTCAATGCCTTGATAGCTCATCAAAGTTGTGCATAAAGATCAATACTTGTCCCGACTTTGTTCCTAACACTTCCTTCAGCTTGGCTAAGGGATTGGGTCGCTATATTAGAGCTGAGCCCGGTTGTGATCGACATGTCACCACCCAGATCTGAGATGGCTTCAGGTTGGCCGTTTTCAAATACAGCTCGCCCCAGATTGAGGAGCCTTTTGGATTGAAATTTCTAGCCCTTGGTGTGATCGATGATGGAGCCAAAATTGCAAAGGCTAAATCTGCCACAGTTCTTTGCAAATCTTCAATCATGCTCCCCAGCTCAGAAGTAGTGGGTTCATGGGTTTGAGATGATTGGGGTTCAGGTGCATCCATCATGCTTATCCATGCTGACTGGAATGAACACCTCAGGCTTAGGTAGATGGGCCGGGGTGATGTATATGTTGGGGTTGTAGTTGGATGGCAGTATATGGATTAGATTGAGGTGTGGAGGTGATGGGTCAGTGGTGGCCTGAGGTCCCTTTGGTGGAGCTATGATATCTTCGTCAATAAGATCCTGAATCTTATGAAGGAGGCGAATGCAACGGTTCATGTCACGACTGTGTTGTTGATGATAGACACAGTATTTAGCTGGGTCATATCTGGTAGGGAGAGTATTTGGAAGGGGTTGAGGTTCTAGGAGCTCTAGGTACCCTTCGTCTTGCAGCATTTTCAAAGCTTGAGAGAGACTCATGTAAAGAGGATAGAAATTTCGGGTTTGGGGCCGAATTGAAATGGTTGGTTCTTGGCCATTGAGGGAAGTGGTGATAGTGTCTACTTTTGAGCATTTCGCAACTGTGCTACCATTAGTAGTAGCATTGGAACTGCGAGCAACTTTCTTCTTCAAAGGCTCATTATCTCCCACAAAGATCCCCTGTCGAAGGGCCTCCTTGATTTGAACCCCAATGTCATGAAGGTCCTTAAAGTTGAATATCATATTCTGCAATGTCTCGGCTTGCCTAACCATATCTTGCTACAGCGAATCCACTGATTGCTGAAAACGGATAAGCAAATCCTCTAAACTTTCCAGAGGCTGCGCCATGATAGAGGTAGATGCTTGGGCTCTGAACAAAGGTGATGCGACTGGTGACTGTCGGATCAGTTGAACCAATGAGCCTTGATTGGCCTTTTTTGCCTTGCCTCTAGCGAAGGAAACACTAGTTGCCCTTGAACTGAATCTCTAACCCGGCAAAGTCTATTAACACAAGTCCAATGTACCCGGGGGATATTGGAGCCTTCTGAAGCTATAGTTCGAAGACTACCTTGCAAAAAAGAAAACAGACAACATCTCAGCTTGGTTTCGCCAGAACAAAATGAGCATAGCTGAATGACCGTGCCCTCTACACTGAAGTCTGCCCCAAAAAAGATACCCTCAAATACTGATGTCCTCAGACCGATACCCAGACTTGCAACTGATACATACATTCCTGTGGAGACACACTCTAAAAGCACATATCAAGCAAGTGAGAGCCAAAACACCCCTATGGTGGGGTAAGGCTTCCCTGTCCTAATTTCATCAGGAACTAAGGGTTTGCTACGCAAGCAAACGGTCTCAAACAACCTATATTCGGGCGAGTAACCTGTCCTAGTTTGGAATGGTCTCTATGGCTTCTGATATGCAACTAGGTCGATTGGTCAAAAAGGGTGCCTCGGCGGTGATCCCGATCCAAGGTTTGTGTTCCCATCGTGGCAGAGCTCGCAACTGGCCCGCCTTATGGCCCGTTTTTCCAAGCGAGCCTTCGACAAACCGCTCAGGAATAGCAGATGGCAAACACTGTGACTTAGGCGCACCTATGCAAATGCAATGCAAAGAAACACATAAATGTAGATAAAACAACATATCATGAGTTCGAGTCAAGTTCTCTAAATCTCCAGTAGAGTCGCCAGAAATTGTAGCACCCAACTTTCTTCTCGAGTCCCCCCTTTTGGAGAGGGCGCGAATTGGTCTTACTACAGTTTGGACTCCTGTCACGGTTCTGAATCTAATCTCACAAAGTGCAATGTAAGACAGATAAACACCAAAGAGTCCAAATCTGACAAATCATTTTGGAAAATCAATTTTGAATAAAAAAAGCGCCAAACATGGACTGCTTTGCCAGATTACAGAGTCGCCACCTAAGTATTTTCCTTTTGGAAAATTTAGGAAACCCTGACTCGTGCCAAAGTTCACGTGTCCGTCATCACTAAAGTTGTCTTGGCTCGAAAACTTGGGTACGAGAGGGGAAGGTCCTGAAATGAGCACCCCCGCTCGCCCGATCAAAGATCGGCCTCTACTACCATGATATGTTATTTTATAAACCTCATGTGTTCTTATCCACTTATTAGCTAACTTTACCATGTGGCACACACATACAAGTATAGACTCAATCACGAGAATTGGAACAAAATAACCCATGTTTGTTTTTGAAAATGGTTTGAAAGTGCTACTCACAAGTAGGCTAAAGCGCGGATTTGCCACCCTTAAGTGGGCTTTAAAACATGATGTGCCACTTCCAAAGTGGGCTTAAAACTCGCATTTGGTGAATTATTCTAATTCAGGCAATCAAGCCTCCACCCACAGGCATTCAAGCAGTTAAGCATTTAAGCAAATAGCCTCATGGAAAGCATGGTATCATGGCAACACTCACACTCATGCAAGTATGCTAAAGTGTAAACACTTATAGTGTACTCCAAGCCAAAACAAAAGCTAGTTAGAAATCATGCATGATCCTAACCATATAAGATGCCTAATGCAACACATGCAATAGTGCAACTAAATGGGCTCAGCTATCTAAGATGGCATATGAATGCGACAATTGATACACGTATTCAAATAAGTATTGAAATACAATGCAGTTTGAATGATGCGCCGAGCCCGGTGCATGCACGACAAAATGAATGAATGCAGACATGCAAACATAAGGTATGCTAATCAAAACATGCCCTAAAACTAACCATCGAAAGCAGTTAAGTAAAAGGGAGAAAGACGTGGGATTGGAAGACATGCACACACACACGCACCCTTATTACAACATTGCGCCCTATCGAAGGAGGGTCTGAATAAATAAGCTCAGCTACGCTAAGCTAAGCTACAATGACTAATCTAATTAAGCTAATTAGACTAATTATTACAAACCGAACAAATAACTAGTAAACTACTTACTAATTATTACAACAGTTTAACTAATTAACAAACAAGTTAATTAAATTACAAATTCAAGCTAACTAACAAGAAAAGCATTACACTATGCTGCCTCAGCTCTGTTTGAAGAAGTTGAACATGCATGCCTCGGTTTCCGTCCCAAAAAGCTCTCCGGTTTGGTCTTGAGAGGCTCTGTTTGCAGGGTTTCTCCAAGAACTTTCTGTTGAACCTTAACAAACAACTGCTGAGGATTGCACCAGTGGCCTGCCAGCCATGAATGGTGGCGGCCGGCCACCTACCGGCCAATGATGTGTTCTGCTGGCCAAGGATGAAGCGATGCCGGCCATCAGTGTGGCAATGCCAGCCACTGGTGTGTTGGACCACCATTCTGCAACAAAGCACAAACAGAGGAAAATGGAGGGTCTCCCAAGGACATGTTTGTACAGTGCCCCTCCTTATTATCTCAAAACATCAAAGGAGTGGCACTTGTTGGATCCAAAACCACCAATCAAGCATCTCAATGCATGATGGCCAAAGATCCAACTTATACATATTCAATAAATGCACAAAGACAAGACTCTTAGACCACTACCTTATCATGAGTAAACAAAGGCGATGGAGACAAAGGAGATTGGTTCATTTTCTTCACTTCAAGTATGAACTGGACCAATCTACCTTGTGTTCAATATAACGTCCAATTGAACACAATGCAATGCACACAAAACATGTTTATCTTTGTCATGTTTTACTTGTCCAATTTTGTTTACTCATTTTAGCATTTACCAAGCCATTCATTAACCGGTTTAGTTCAATGTTAAAGTCCTCTAATGGCAAAGATTGCCTCAGCCACAAGCACCTTGAGCATGAAAGAAGACTCATGCTTTTGGTTAGTAGAAACCCTCAAGAGAAGGCTAAAAGCATTAGGCATGAGAGCCTCAATTCCATGCTCAAGCTAACAAGGGGCTTAAGACTACTTTCAAAGCAAATGAAAGAGTGATGCATAGAGGAAGATGGCAGAAATTCAGTGCTGATATGGCATGAGAAATAAGACTATAACATGCAAACAACTCATGTAGAACATGTTAGGACCCAAAAACATCAAAGCTAGTGAAGAGCACTACACTAGAGGCATGCAATATCATGCTCAAATGACCAAACTAGCTCTGGATAGAGCTAAAATATGCCAAAACAGTGGCTAAAATATGCTGAGATGGAAGCATGAAAGGCAAGAAAAACATGCTCATTGGTTAGCCTACAAGCAAGGTTCAAAGCACAACTCTCAAAAGCAATGGAAGAGTGAAATACATGCGCACATGACAGAAGTTATGATGCTGAAATCACATATAAAATGATGCTATAACATGCAACCATCTCATGCAAGACATGTTAGAGGCCTTAAAACACAAGGCTAACGAAGCTAACTACACTATAGCTATACAAAACAAGTCTCGAAGGACCAAGACCACTCAAAAAAAAGTTTAAGCATGTCAAAGCATGGCCAAAAACATGCTGGAGTGGAGCCAACACATGCTAGATTGATAGGTTAAAACATCAAGCTTGTTAAGCTAATAAGCATGATTACACTACAAGTGCAAGATGCAAGCAACCAGTGACTAAACCAACCAAAACCTGAGTTATAACATGTTGAAATAAGGCCTAAAACATGCTTGAACTAAGCAAGAAAAAGGTAGAAACACATGCTCATATGTTACGCCATCAACACATGCAAACAAAGCACAAGAAGGGGAGGCCACCCCCTCTTATTTTGGACCTCAAAATAGAGTTTTTACCACTGAAAAAACCTCTGAGTTTCAGTGGTTAAAAGGCCAAAAGAGTTGGTTTGAAAGGTGATGAAAGATGGCACAAAAAGCTTAACAAGCAAAGAGACAAGAAGGGGGGACAACCCCCTAACTCAAAAGGGGCTTTAACCACCATTTTTAGGACTGAAAAATAGAGTTTTTTACAGTTCAAAACCACCCTCAAAACAGCACAAAAAGATGGCAAAGACAAATATGAAAACAAGCTTAAAGGGTGATAGTTATACCTCTTGAAGGTATAACTATCACCCTTCATCATTGTATAAAGTTGGTGATAGTTAGCCTTGGTTCTAGAAGGTATAACTATCACCTCTTGAAGCTTGAGGCCCAAGGCCATTTGGAAAGGTTTACAGAACAAGGTCAAACATGTGACCTATGCTCTTACATACGTTGTAATTCAAGTTTATGCAATTAAATTCTTTACATACTATTATTCACTGAGCCTTGCTTACCCCGTGTTATGTTTGTCTCTGTAGGTAATCAACCCGGAGGTCAGTGTTAGCCCAGGCAGTCCAGTGAAATTACCCATTTTTGTGAAGTTCTTTTCATAGCTCATAGCATTGGTCTGGCCTTTTGTCAAATGTTGTCAAGGATGTATAACTTTTGCTTTCGATGCTTTAGTTGTACCACATAGACGGGGTTGGGACTGTATATATGTATGTGTATAACTGTCTCTATGTATATGTTCATTATGCGTTGGGCTATTTTATGAAATGTTCTGGGATCCTGGCATGTAAGCATTAGCTCAATGGATGTTGTTTTAAGTTGATAATTTCTTCTGTTTAGGACCCATATTTCATAATTAATGAGTTTTGAGACCATTATCGAGTTGGTCATGCCCAAATTTTTAGTGGCGAGTTTGGGGCGTGACAAGTGGTATCAGAGCACGAGGTGCTATCTCACATACGAATCCATTGAGCCTTAGGATGCCTAGAAAAGACTTAGGCATCATGCATGACGTTCTGTAGACAGCCCCGAGAACTCCCGGCACTGTGCGCGAGGGCGCGAAATCGTTTTGTTCTAGGCTACTACAGTTCGGACTCATGTCATGGTTTTCAATCTAATCTCACAAAGTGCAATGTGAGACCGATAAATCACCAAAGAGTCCAAATTCGGCAAATCGTTTTGGAAAACTGATTTTTATAAAGAAGTACCAAATATGGACTGTTTTGCCAGACACAGAGTCGCCACCTAAATTTTTAATTTGGGAAATTTAAGAAACCCTGACTCGTGCCTAAGGCCACGTGTCCATCATCACCAAAGTTTCCTCGGCTCGAGAACTTGGGTACGAGAGGGGAAGGTCATGCAATGAGCACCCCCGCTTGCCCGATCAAAGATCGGCCTTTACTAACATGATATTTTATTTTTGAAAACACAGGTGTTCTTATTTCGGTTATTAACCTAGAATTACTATGTGATGCGCATAACATACAAGTATAGACTAGATCGCCTAAGTTGGAAGAAAACATTGCACGTTCGTTTGTTTGAAAACGGTTTAAGTTTGCTACTTGCAAGTAGACTAAGACAAGGATTTTGATGAATTGTTCCAATTCAAGCAATCCAACCTTCACCCATAGGCATTCAGGCAGTTAAACACTTAAGCAGTTAGCCTCATGGTAAGCATGCTAAACATGGCAACATTTACACACATGCAGTATGCTAAAGCGTAAACAGTCATAGTGTACTCCGATCCAAAATAGAGAACTAGTTAGAAATCATGCATGATCCTAGTTCATGTTAAGATGGCTAATGTAACACATGCAAAAATACAACTAAAATAGGCTCGGCTATTCTAATCATGTCATGTGAATGCAACTCAATAACATGTTGTTTGAACATGTATTTAAGCAAATGTATTGAAACACAATGCAGTTAGTATGATGCGCTGAGCCCGGTGCATGCAAAACAGGTGAATGGATGCACGCATGCAAGCATAAGGTATGCTAATCGAAATATGCCCTAAAACTAACCATCGTAAGCGGTTAAGTGCGGTTAAGTAAAAGGGAGAAAGAAATGGGGGTTGGAAGACATGCATCACACACACGTACGCTTATTACACCAGTTGGCCCTCTCGACGGAGGGTCCAAATAAGAAGCTAACTAGCTAATCTAAGCTAATTAAACTAATTATTACATCACAAAACTAATTAACTAACTAGTTATTATAACACAAATAAGCAGCTAAATGCATTAACTACTTAGGTACAGAACCAAAGCATAAACTAGCTAAGGAAAGCAGTGAAAAGAAAAAAGGTCCTCAGGATGAAGAGTGCATGCATGCTCGGTCGCCTCGTTCAGAAATCCATCGCGATGCCCCGATATGCCTCTGTTTGCAACTGTTCTCAAAACTTTGCACCAAGCTCTAGAAAGCTTCTAACTCATATTGGGGACCAGTAGGAACAAGGCTGACCACCTAGGGGTGTTGCCAGCCACTGGCCGACCACTTTCCATTGCTACAGACCAGAAAAAGTGGTCGGCCAGCTAGTTTTTCTGGTCTGCCGACCACTTGTTGCTGCACTTCTCCAGTTTGCTGCAACAGAGAGCAAGAAAGGGCATGGCAATGTATTTGCAAGATATGTGTGCACAACCACCCTCCCTATCATTTCATAAGCTCAAGGGAGTGTGGTTCTCGACCCTCGGGCCACCAATCACGCATCTCGATACATGATGGCCGAGAAGCCAAATTGTACAATTCAATGTAAAATGAATGCACACATAACACATAAAGCCTTAAACTCTATCATGCTTGATCAAAAGTGTCGGCGACCGAGAATTGAGGCATGTTTCATCACTTCAAGTATGAAACGTCCCTTGTTTCTCGTGTTTGGACTAATACCCTATCCAAACACATGCAAAGCAACTCAAGCATGCAAACATGTAATGCAACTCGAGCATGCTAAACACAATGCAAACAACAACATGGCATACACAATGCAAATAACAACATGGCATATTTAATGCAATGTAACATGAACATACACAATGCAAAGAACATGGCATGCTCAATGCAATGTAACATGAGCATACACAATGCAAAGAACAACATGGCATACTCAATGCAATGTAACATAAGCATGCAAACAACATGCAAATAAACATGCTAAATGGACTTAAACCGAATGTGGACAGACCTCAGCCATGCCCAAAACAGTGGCCATAATGCTAAGAAATGAAGGCACAAAAGCATATACAAGCATGCACATGCATTGGCCTACCAACTAGGCCTAAGAGCACAAACCTCAAGGGCGCTCAAGAAGTGACAATCATGGAAGTGTAACAACACTATGAGCTCTGAAATAAGGTATGAAATGATGCCAAATCATTCAAACAACACAAGCAAAGCATGCAAGGGTCCTTAAGCATTAAAGCTAGCAAAGAGGACTATACAAAGGGACATGCAACACATGGCACAAATGCATGATGGCATACAAGGAGAGGAGAGGGGATGACCCTCTCTTATTTGGGACCTCAAAACACCATTTCCACCACTGAAATTCCTCTGAGTTTCAGTGGTGAGAAGGCCAAAACAAGGTGGTCCCAATAGCTTAAAAGGATGGTACAAAACAAAGCCAAACAAGGCCTAAGAGGGGGTAAACTACCCCTAACACAAAAGAGACCTTAAACAAACATGTTAAGCTTGCAAAATCAGAACTTTTTCTATAGGAAGTTAAGCCTAAAACACCATGAAAATAAGGCTAAAAGCTTTAGCAAAAAGCAAGGTTCAAGAGGGTAGAAACTCGCCCTTGTAGAACCCTTTTAAAGATGCAACTCCAGCAACTTTCCCTGATCAAAACCAGTCCAAAGACCCCAAAACCAACCTCAAAGAGCCTCAGCAACAAGAGTACGGTGTTTGAGTGTGTGTTTGTGTGCAATAGTATGATGAAAATGCACTTTTGGACAGAAAAATGAAGAGAAGATGCAAGATAGATACAAAGATGTATGTATAACTCTCAAGCCCCAAAAGCTGAACCTGGAGAAAGGAGGGAGGGCCTCCTTCTTATAGAAAAACAAGCCTCAAGCTTGTTGAGGAAGCTAAGGGCTCGAAGCTATCCCTTCATACACGTGTATGGAGGATGGTTTCTATGCCTTCCAGCTGGCACAACTGGCAAGAAAATATCTTCAGGAAGCTGAAGGAAAGCTGCCGATCGGCCAGCTACTTATACTGGTTGGCTGACCACTTTTTCTGGTTGGCAAGAAGAGAAAGTGGTCGGCCAGCCACTTTTCTGGTCGGCCAGCTCATTTTTCTAGTCGGCAGGCAAAATTTTGCTTTCTAGGTCCAACTTCAAATGGCCATAACTCCTTCGTCAGGTCATTCTTGTGTCCAAATTGAAGCCCCGGAAGTAAGCTTTCCAATGGTGGAAGCCTTGTATCAAAATTCTAACGGTACAAAAAGTTATGCCTGTTTTAGTGAAGTCGCGCAGTTTTGGTCCGACCCGGATTCATGCCGAACTTCTCTCAAACTAGTTTTCTTCTCTCCTTTCCTCTTTTCTTCAACTCCAAACCCCTAAACAAGGTGTTTTGAAATATTTTTCAAAGATTTCATCTCTCTGTCATTCATTTGCACTTTGTCCTTGCTCGGTTTACCGAAAAGCGCAACATTTAACGAAATGCGAACGTCAGAACATCGTAGGAACTTTATTTTCAAAACATTTTGAAATAGAGGGTTTCAAGGTCTAAAATCTTTTGATCAAGATTGTTTTGGTCCAAAAGGGGTATGAAGTTGGGATTTGACTCTCTCCTTGCCGAAGAAACTGAACCTTTGCTCTGCACATCTTTCACCACCAAGTAAACCATCAGTAGTGCCCAAGTCTTAAGGGCGGTCAAAAATGGAGTGTTTGCACATTCTTGGCGCATATGAAATGATTGATAGCAACGTGATTCGTACATGTAATATCTGCTAACAAGTATTTCAAAATGGTTACTATTCGTGTCTGTTTGTATGTCTCTTGTGTGTATTGTAATTGATTGTTATGTAGAACATTGTGAGAACAAGGACGAAAGAGCCAGTGGATTCCACCTCCATACGGTTAGACAGAATGGAAAGAATGATTATGCAAATGGCAGAAACTCTACGGCAACAACAAGAACAACCACAGCCGCCACCGCCGCCACCGGTACCTCTGCCTATGGTGCAAGACTACCATGCTGAGGCCTGAACCATCACTCTTACAAAGGAATTTAAGAAGATGAAGCCACCAACGTTTAAAGGGGGAATTGACCTGATGAAACCTAAAGTGTGGGTAGTGGGAGTAGAGAAACTATTTGAGATGTTTTCATGCACTGAAGCTCAGAAAGTATAATTGGCTGCTTTCAATCTGGAAGACGAAGCTCGTAGGTAGTGGATGCTTACAAGAACTGAACATCAAGGGTTGATCTGGACCCCATTTCTAGAACTTTTCTATGTCAAGTATTTTCCGCAGTGTATGCGAGATAAGAAGGTGACTGAGTTTGAGACCCTTAGACAAGGGAACAAGACTATTGCGGAGTACGAAGCCCAATTTGCAGAACTAGCCCGGTTTGCACCTTATATGGTGGATACAGATTATAAGAAGGTGAGGAAGTTTGAGGGGGGATTACGGAATGCTATCCTTGATCGAATAAATGTGTTGAAGCTACCCACATATGTTGATGTGCTAGAGAGAGCTGTCATGGTAGGGGGGAATATTACTGCACATAATCGAATTTTCGAGTGGAGGGTCTACACCAGCTCCCAACACCAAGTTAGTTACAAAGCCTACCAACAATAAGGACATCACTAAGCAAGGAAGGGTGTTTGCGTTGGTTCCGGGCGACTTGCAAAATGCTGCAACTGTGGTGTCAGGTACATTTATTGTTCACGGTCATTCTGCTCATGTATTGTTTGATTCTGGTTCCACCCACTCCTTTGTGTCAAAAATGTTTGTCCAAAATTTTGATAGATCTGTGGAATTATTACCTTATGTATTATGTGTCTTCACCTTTGGGGGATTTTATGGTCTGTACATCTATTTATTTAGCCTGTGAACTTTTGATTGGGAATGTTTGGGTATATGCCACCTTGCTACCTCTTGACATGACTCACTTCGATATTATTTTGGGAATGGACTGGTTAAATGAGTATCAAGCGATTATTGATTGTACGACTAAGCAAATCAGTTTCTACCCTCTGGGGCAGTCAAAATTCACCTTTAAAGGGCATGGTGTAATTTCTCCACCTTATTTAATATTCGTGGTGAAAACATGCAAATTGTTACAAAAAGGGTGTCAGGGATATTTGGGTAGTGTCTTAGAGGGGCAGTCAACGAATGGGGGTACTGATATGATTCCAGTCGTTTGTGAATTTCCGGATGTTTTTCCAGAGGAGTTACGAGGGGAGTTAGTAGACCGTGAAATTGAGTTTACAATTGAAGTGGTGCCGGGAACTCAGCCCATTTCTAAAACTCTGTATAGGATGTCATTGATTGAGATGGAAGAACTAAAGATTCAGTTGCAAGACTTACTTGATAAAGGGTTCATTCGCCCGAGCGTTTCTCCTTCGGGTGCATCGGTCCTGTTTGTGAAAAAAAAAGATGGAACACTTCGATTATGTGTGGATTATAGGGAACTTAACAAAGTGACGATCAAGAATAAGTACCCATAACCCAAGATTGATGATTTGTTTGACCAGCTACAAGGGGCGCAAGTCTTTTCCAAAATTGATTTACGGTCTGGATACCACCAACTGAAAGTCAAAGCCGATGACGTTGAGAAGACAGCTTTCCGAACCCGACACGGTCATTATGAATTTTTGGTTATGCCCTTCGGAGTTACCAATGCACCCGCGACATTTATGGATTTATTGAATCGTGTTTTTAAGCCGTACTTGGATGAATTCGTAGTGGTATTTATTGACGATATTCTTATTTATTCAAAGAATGCAGAAGCTCATGAGAACCATCTTTGTCTAATTCTGCAGACAGTCCGAGTTAAAAAGTAGTATGCTAAGTTAAAGAAATGTGAGTTCAGGCTACATGAAGTAGCATTCTTGGGACATGTAATAACGAAGGAGGGTGTTTAAGTTGACCCACACAAGATTGAAGGGATCATAAATTGGCCAACCCCTACTAATGTGACCGAGGTGCGTAGTTTCTTGGGATTAGCTGGGTACTACCGAAGGTTTGTGAAAGATTTCTCTAAAATTGCCATGCCACTTACCCAATTGACTAACAAGGAGTGTTGTTTGAATTGTCAGAACAATAGGAATTGGCCTTCCAGGAATTGAAAACAAATTTAACTACGACATCGGTTCTTGCTCTTCCATCTGGCACTGAAGGATTTGTGATCTACAGTGATGCGTCTCATAAAGGACTAGGTTGTGTACTTATGCAAAATGGGAGAGTTATCGGTTATGCTTCCTGACAACTTAAACCCCATGAAAAGAATTACCCCACGCATGACCTTGAGTTAGCAGCGGTAGTCTTTGCTTTCAAGATATGGCGACATTATTTGTGTGGCACTACATGTGAAGTCTATACAGATCATAAGAGCCTCAAGTACCTTTTTACTCAAAAATAGTTGAATATGCGGTAGCAACGATAGTTGGAACTTATTAAGGGCAACGAATTACAGATCCATTACCATCGTGCTAAAGCCAATACAGTTGCAAACGTACTTAGTCGAAAAGGTATGGGAAATCTAGCAAATTTGCTTACAGAGCAAAAGGATTTATCACTTGAATTGGAAAGGATGAACTTAGATATTGTGATACATGGATGGGATACTATGGTGGCAGCAATAACAACCCAACCGACATTAATGGAAGAAATCAAGCAGCGGCAGATGGAAGACGAATTTTTAAAGAAGATATGTGAGGAGCTAGATACAAGACCAAGACCCGGATTTGATTTTACAAATTCAGTGCTCAAATTTCAAGATAGATTATGTGTTCCCAATGTGTCAGAACTTAAAAGGAACTTGATGGAAGAAGCACATGCCTCGAGATTTTCAAAACATCCCGAGAGTACTAAGATGTATTGAAACTTAAAGCGAAACTTTTGTTGGCCAAACATGAAGAAAGAAATTGCGGAATTCGTTTCAAAATGTTTACAATGTCAGCAAGTAAAGGCAGAGCATCAGAGACCGGCAGGGTTGCTGCAACCTCTTCCAATCCCGGAGTGGAAGTGGGAACACCTAACTATGGATTTTGTTGTAGGTTTACCACGGACTCCTCGGGGCATGAATACTATATGGGTCGTTGTAGACCGATTAACTAAATCCGCTCATTTCCTACCTGTGAAAACTCAGTATAACGCGGATAAACTTGCTGTGATTTATGTGAATAAAATTGTAAGACTTCATGGTGTTCCAGTCTCAATTGTGTCGGATAGGGATCCGAAGTTTGTATCAAGATTTTGGCAAAGTTTGCAGAATGCTATGGGGATAGAGTTAAAGTTTAGTACAACTTTTCATCCCCAGACAGATGGGCAATCAGAGAGAACAATACAAACCTTGGAAGATATGTTACGAATGTGTGTTCTAGACTTCCAGGGAAGTTGGGAAACTCATCTACCATTGGTGGAGTTCGCGTACAATAATAGTTACCATTCGAGCATTGGGATGGCACCCTATGAAGCTTTATATGGAAGACCGTGTCGCTCCCCCGTGTGTTGGACCGAAGTCGGAGATACATCATTGTTAGGGCCTGAAATTGTACAACTGATGACAGAAAAGATTAAAACTATTCGAGAAATATTGAAAACTACTCAAAGTAGACAAAAGAGTTATGTGGATAACCGACGAAGAGATTTGGAATTTGAGGTGGGTACTCTTGTTTTTGTGAATGTCACTCCGATGAAGCGACACCCAAGGTTCGGAAAAAGGGGTAAGTTAACGCCTCGATATGTTGGCCCATTCCAAGTTCTGGAGAAAGTGGGTTCAGTGGCTTTCCGAGTTGCTCTTCCACCAAGTATGAGTCAAGTACATAGTGTTCCATATATCTATGCTTCGAGGTTACCTTCTAGATTCATCTCATGTCATAGACTATCATCACATTACACTTGATGACAAATTAACCTATGATGAAAAGCCAATCCGAATTTTGGATCGACAAGCGAAACAGCTATGGAATCGAGAAATCCCAATGGTAAAAGTGGAATGGCAAGAGAAAGAAGAGGAAATGCAACACCAATATCCGGAATTGTTTCTATCATAAGGTAAAACAAGTTTGAGGGACCAAACTTATTTAAGGGGGGAGAGTGTAATAACCTGACCCTCTTATACATTTTCTGGTATGCTTTTGGTCTCTTATTATGTGCATTTATCTGGTTAATGTGAAATTTCATGTGAAATTAAGTTTAATTGTGTGAATTGCCTGATTATGGAGTTATATCTGTCAATTATGAAAAATATCTGTTACAATTGCGATGTTTGGATCAGTAATTAAAGGCCTCAGAAGCATTATAATCTGAAATTGACTTCATAATAGTGATAAGCATGATTTTTAAATCATAATAAGAACTTTTGTAAAAATCTAATTCGGAATGATTAAACTGATTAATTTATGCCTAACTCTTAAAATGAGCCTTTTAATATTTTAGTTGGTCACTTATTATATGGTAAGACAAAAATATCTCCTGAGAGTTAGAGAGCAAGAGGAGAGGGGAGAAGAAGATAAACAAGGAGAGATTGAAGAAATTGAGAGGGATTGTGGAGATTTGAGTACAAGGTAAGAACAATTCACCAAAATTAACCTCTTTAATTGAAATCCCTTTTATGTTATGTAAGCTAGGGTTTGTAAAAAGGATTTGTTCATGATGGTTGGTAATTAAGAAGATGCCTCTCATCTTTTGGTTATTTTGAGTTAATTTGAACTACATGGAGAAATTACATCTTGGTCTTTGGTTTTTCTTGTTGAACTCATATGGTTATACATATATATATAGTTCATATACCAAATATAATCATAAACATAAGAGTAGTCAGTTGTTTATATGCAATTGAAGAGGATTGACTTAATTGAGCTTGTGATTCATGGTTATTGTGGGGTTATATACTTGTGATCCATGTTATTGTGATGTTAAGCTATAATATTGCATTAATTTCCCTATTTTGTGCCTTGTAATGTGTTTACCAAGTTGAAGATTTGCCTTGATTCGTAGTGTGCAAAACAAGGGTTTTGTCCGCATGTACGGGGCTCACAGCCGCACGTGGGGGAAGCACCACCGCACGTGCGGGGCTCACAGCCGCACATGCGGAAAACAAGGGAGACCGAAGTTGAGATACTGAAATAAAAGCACGTGCAAGGGAGGATTATCGCACGTGCGGCCCACCTTCCCGTACGTGCGGTGGAGGACTACCGCATGTGCGGCCCATGTGGAAAAATACTGTGTGCTCCTTTTCTCTTGTTTGACCTTCTAGAATCGCTAAAATATATTTTTTGGGGTTTTAAAATGTTCGTAAATTAAATGGAAGTAAAACAAATCGAATGTTGATTAAAAGGGAAATGGACTAATGTATGAATCGCATGTGTGTGTAGGTTCCATCCCAGAAGGGACTATCGCTCCGCCACAACACTGTGAGTAATAGTTTTGTAGTGATATATTTCATTTACTGTTTTTAGTTAATATTAACATTCTGTTATTCGTATGTTAACTATGTTAACTCGTGAGGAGCAGTTGGAAAACTTATGTGCATTATTGAACAATAATACCTTCGGGGACCTGAGGTCATTCTATTTTGCTAATGATGGGCCCAAGGCCGTTCAGTTATAAGCCATTGAGTGTGGACAGATCTAAAGAAGAGGGAGGTGAGGATATGTCGATGTCTCACCGACCGTAATGTGATTTAAATTAAATATGATTCATGGCCTATGGCCGAGGGGGGTGGTGTACATGTCGATGTACCATCTACCCTCCAATGTTCACACAACTGTTGATATGTGGGCCCGAGGCCGTTCCGTATGATATGTTGGGCCTGAGGCCGTTCTGTATCATATTGGGCCTGAGACCATTTTGTATAAAGATTGGGCCCAAGGCCGTTTGGAAAGGTTTACAGAACAAGGTCAAACATGTGACCTATGCGCTTACATACGTTGTAATTCAAGTTTATGCAACTGAATTCTTTACATACTATTATTCACTGAGCTTTGCTCACCCCGTGTTATGTCTGTCTCTGTAGGTAATCAACCCGGAGGTCAGTGTTAGCCCAGGCAGTCTAGTGAAATTACCCATTTTTGTGAAGTTCGTTTCATAGCTCATAGCATTGGTCTGGCCTTTTGTCAAATGTTGTTAAGCATGTATAACTTTTTCTTTCGATGCTTTAGTTGTACCCCAGAGACGGGGTTGGGACTGTATACATGTATGTGTATAACAGTCTCTATGTGTATGTTCATTATGCGTTGGGCTATTTGATGAAATGTTCAAGGATCCTGGCATGTAAGCGTTAGCTCAATGGATGTTGTTTTAAGTTGATAATTGCTTCCGTTTAGACCTCATATTTCATAATTAATGAGTTTCGAGACCGTTATCGAGTTGGTCATGCCCAAATTTTTAGGGGCGAGTTTAGGGCGTGACAAATTCTTTCGTCTTTGTTTTCATCACAGCGTCAGAAAAGTTTTGAAAAACTTAGGTCAATGCAATGATTTCAAGGCACAGAAAAGTAGGTGAAAAGCACTGCCATTTTATTCAGATCTTCTGGCACAACTGGCTCAACAACAGAAACAGACACAAAAGAAAAGAGTGTAAAAGACAAACATAGAACAAGATAAGGATGCCCGAGGTAACACCCCCGAAATCACCTGACTCCGGCACAACAGGGCTTACTCGATACAACAAGATAGACTCAACTGACTCAGTACAAGAAGACTGACTCAATACAACACAACAAGACTGACCCAACACCCAAGTCAGAAAGTACAATAAACAGCATTGGCACATTGCTCAAAACAATGCGTGCCATCCACCACATTTGGAGTAAACTGAGCACCATCAACAGGTGGTTCATCTCCTGATCACATAGTCATATTATCCCCCAAGTTCATCGATCCAGTGCCGATATACTTTGCAGGGCCTGATGTGATGATGACCTTGTTGTCAATTAGATCTTGTATTTCGTGGCGAAGACAAAAACAATTGTCAGTGCCATGACCGGTTTGATGATGGAAGGTGCAATACTTGGTCGGATTATGCTTAGCTGGAAGGGGGTCCGGGAGAGGCCAAGGCTGAAGGGGTTTGAGATACCCTTTCTCGATTAGTACCTTGAATGCACAGGTTAGGCTCATAAGGAGTTGGGTGAAGGTTCATTTGGGGGAAGATGAAGCACTAGGTTTAGAAACATCGGCAAATGGAGTAACGGGTGTTGGTCGGGTATCCATAAGCTTGGAACCAGAATTAGGATGGGTATTTCTGGTAAAGCATCCCTTCCCGTTGGTTGCCCCCTGATTCAGAATGCTCTCATCCTGAGTAGCAAAAGTGTACTCCATAGTTTTTGCAACGACTATAAGCACTTGCTGTCTGTTCAGCCCTTTGTCCTTCAATGCCTTGATAGCCCATCGAAGTTGTGCATAAAGATCAATACTTGTCCCGGCTTCGTTCCTAACACTTGCTTTAGCTTGGCCAAGGGATTGGGTTGCTATGTCAGAGCGGAGCCCGGTTGTGGTCGACATGTCACCACCCAGATCTAAGATGGCTTCAGGTTGGCCCTTATCAATTGTAGCTCGCCCCAAGATTGAGAAGCCTTTTGGATTGAAATTTCTGGCCCTTGATGTGGTCGATGATGGAGCATAAATCCCAAGGGCTTAATTAGCCACAGTTCTTTGCAAATCCTCAATCATGCTCCCCTGCTCACAAGTAGTGGGTTCATGGGTTTGAGATGATTGGGGTTCCGGTGCATCCATCATGCATAAGTCCATGCTGACTGGAATGAACACCTCAGGCTTGGGTAGATGGGCCGCGATGATGTACATGCTGGGGTTGTAGTTGGATGGCGGTATATGGATTAGATTGAGGTGTGGAGGTGACGGGTCAGTGGTGGCCTGAAGTCCCTTTAGTGGAGCTATAATATCTTCGTCAATAAGATACTGAATCTTATGACGGAGGCGAATGCAACGGTTCGTGTCACGACCGTGTTGTTGATGATAGACAAAGTATTTAGCTGGGTCATATTTGGCAGGGAGAGTATTTGGAAGGGGTTGAGGTTCTAGGAGCTCTAGGTACCCTTCTTCTTGCAGCATTTTCAAAGCTTGAGAGAGACACATCTAAAGAGGATGGAAATTTTGGGCTTGGGGCCAAATTGAAGTGGTTGGTTTTTGGCCATTGAGAGAAGTGGTGATAGTGTCTACTTCTGAGCATTTTGCAGCTGTGCTACCATCAGTAGTAGTATTGGAACTGCAAGCAACTTTCTTCTTCAAAGGCTCATTATCTCCCACAAAGATCCCTTGTCAGAGGGCCTCCTTGATTTGAACCCTAATGTCATGAAGGTCCTTAAAGTTGAATATCATATTCTGCAATGTCTTGGCTTGCCCCACCATATCTTGCTACAGCGAATCCACTGATTGCTGAAAACGGATAAGCAGATCGTCTAAACTTGACGGAGGCTGTGCCGTGATAGAGGTAGTTGCTTGGGCTTTGAACAAAGGTGATGCGACTGGTGACTGTCGGATCAGTTGAACCAATGAGCCTTGACTGGCCTTTTTTGCCTTGCCTCTAGCGAAAGAAACACTGGTTTCCCTTGAATTGAATCTCTGACCCGACAAAGTCTATCAACACAAGTCCAATGTACCCGGGAGATATTGGAGCCTTCTGAAGCTATAGTTCGAAGACTGCCATGCAAAATAGAAAACAGATAGCATCTCAACCTGGTTTCGCCAGAACAAATACGATCATAGCTGAATGACTGTGCCCTGTACACTAAAGTCTGCCCCAAAATAGATACCCTCAAACACTGATGTCCTCAGACTGATACCAAGACTTGCAACTGATACATACATTCCTGTGGAGACACGCTCTAAAAGCACATATCAAGCAAATGAGAGCCAAAACACCCCTATCGTGGGATAAGGTTTCCCTGTCCTAATATCGTCAGGAACTAGGGGTTTGCTACGCAAGCAAACAGTTACAAATAGTCTACATTCGGGTGAGCAGCCTGTCCTAGTTTGGAATGGTCTCTATGGCTTCCAATATGCAACTAGGTTGATTGGTCAAAAAGGGTACCTCGGCGGTGATCTCAATCCAAGGTTTGTGTTCCCATCGTGGTAGAGCTCGCAATCAATCAGCCTTATGGCACGCTTTTCCAAGCGAGCCTCCGGCTAACCACTCAGGAATAGCAAATGGAAAACACTGTGACTTAGGCGCACCTGTGCAAATACAATGCAAAGAAACACATAAATGTAGATAAAACAAGATATCATGAGTTCGAGTCAAGTTCTCTAAATCCCCAGCAGAGTCACCAGCAACTGTAGCACCCGACTTTCTTCGCGCGCCCCCCCTTTTGGAGATGGCGCGAATTGGTCTTACTACAATTCAGACTCCTGTCACGGTTCTGAATCTAATCTCACAAAGTGCAATGTGAGACTGATAAACACCAAAGAGTCCAAATCCGGTAAATTATTTTGGAAAATCGATTTTGAATAAAAAAAGCACCAAATATGGACTGCTTTGCCAGATTACAAAGTCGCCACCTAAATATTTTGTTTTTGGGAAATTTAGGAAACCCTGACTCGTGCCAAAGGCCACGTGTCCGTCATCACCAAAGTTGCCTCGGCTTGGGAACTTGCGTACGAAAGCGGAAGGTCCTGAAATGAGCACCCCCGTTCGCCCGATCAAAAATCGGCCTCTACTACCATGATATGTTATTTTATAAACCTCATGTGTTCTTATCCAGTTATTAGCTAACTTTACTAGGTGGCGCACACATACAAGTATAGACTCAATCACGAGAATTAGAACAAAACAACTCATGTTTGTTTTCGAAAAATGGTTTGAAAGTGCTACTCGCAAGTAGGCTAAAGCGCAAATTTCCCAACCTCAAGTGGGCTTTAAAACATGATCTGCCACTTCCAAAGTAGGCTTAAAACTCGTATTTGGTGAATTGTTCCAAAGCGGGCTTAAAATATCGAAAGCGGTTAAGTAAAAGGGAGAAAGACGTGGGGTTGGAAGACATGCACACACACACACACACACACCCTTGTTACAACATTGCGCCCTCTCGAAGGAGGGTCCGAATAAATAAGCTAAGCTAAGCTACACTAACTAATCTAATTAAGCAAATTAGACTAATTATTACAAACCAAACAAATAACTAGTAAACTACTTACTAATTATTACAACACTTTAAATAATTAAGAAACTAGTTAATTAAATTACAAATTCAAGCTAACTAACAAGAATAGCATTAAACTATGCTGCCTCAGATCTGTGTGAAGAAGTTGAACATGCATGCCTCGGTTTCCGTCCCGAAAAGTTCTCTGGTTTGCACTTGAGAGGCTCTGTTTGCAGGATTTCTCCAAGAACTTTCTACTGAACCTTAACAAACAACTGCTGAGGAGGGCACCAGTGGCCTGCCGGCCACCTGCCGGCCAAGGATGAAGCAATGCCGCCCATCAGTGTGGCACTGCTGGCCACCGGTGTGCTAGACCACCATTCTACAACAGAGCACAAATAAAGGAAAATAGAGGGTCTCCCAAGGACATGTTTGTACTGTGTCCCTCTTTATCATCTCAAAACATCAAAGGAGTGGCACTTCTTGGATCCAAAACCACCAATCAAGCATCTCAATGCATGATGGCCAAAGATCCAACTTGTACATTTTTAATAAATGCACAAAGAGAAGACTCTTAGACCACTACCTTAGCATGAGTAATCAAAGGTGATGGAGGCAAAGGAGATTAGCTCATTTTCATTACTTCAAGTATGAAATGGACCAATCTACCTTGTGTTCAATATAACGTCTGATTGAACACAATGCAATGCACACAAAACATGTTTATCTTTGTCATGTTTTACTTGTCCAATTTTGTTTACACATTTTAGCATTTACCAAGCCATTCATTAACCGGTTTAGTTCAATGTGAAAGTCCTCTAATGGGAAAGATGGCCCCAACCACAAGCACCTTGAGCATGAAAGAAGCCTCATACTTTTGGTTAGTAGAAACCCTCAAGAGAAGGCTAAAACCATTAGGTATGAGAGCCTCAATTCCATGCTCAAGCTAACAAAGGGCTTAAGACTACTTTCAAAGCAAATGAAAGAGTGAAGCATGGAGGAAGATGGCAGAAATTCAGTGCTGATATGGCATGAGAAATAAGACTATAACGTGCAAACAACTCACGTACAACATGTTAGGTGCCAAAAACATCAAAGCTAGTGAAGAGCACTACACTAGAGGCATGCAATATCAGGCTCAAATGACCAATCTAGCTCTGGATAGAGCTAAAATATGCCAAAATAGTGGCTAAAATATGTTGAGATGGAAGCATGAAAGGTAAGAAAAATATGCTCATTTGTTAGCTCGCAAGCAAGGTTCAAAGCACAACTCTCAGTGCCAACTCCGAAGGCGCATTTGGAGGCGTTCAGACGAAGCTTGTGATGCTTTAGGATGGAAAACATTTCTGCTAGGTCGGCGAGGTGTTGAGACTTCTCCCTACTCTTCACCACCATGTCGTCGATATAGGCCTCCATTGTTTGGCCCAAAAGAGGAGTGAACATCTTTGTTACCATCCTCTGAAAAGTCACCCCGACGTTCTTCAGTCCGAACGGCATGACTTTGTAACAATATAAGCCCCTGGGAGTGGTGAACGATGTGATCTCTCGGTCCGGTCTATACATAGCTATTTGGTGGTAGCAGCGATATGCGTCCAGGAAGCTAAACCTCTGATGGCCACCAGTTAAGTCCACCAGCTGGTCAATTCAAGGAAGGGGAAAGCTATCCTTTGGGCAAGCACGGTTGACAATCTTGTAATCAACGCAGACCCGCCACTTGCCGTTCTTCTTTGGAACCACCACCGTGTTGGATATCCATCGAGGGTATTGCACTTCTTCTATGGCCCCAGCTTCCAACTGGTTCTTCACTTTTTCCGCTACCACCTCAGCATGGTGCAGGGCCGAGCGGCGTGTCCTTTGGATGACGGGCCGTGCATCGAGGAAGACATTCAACTGATGGCAAATGAAGCTTGGGTCAACGCCAGGCATATCGTAAGGCGTCCACGCAGAGGCCTCCAAATTAGAAGTCAAGAATTGGACGTAATCTAACCGCTCGACACTCGACAAAGATGATCCCAAGAGGAAGAACTTAGTCGGGTCATCTTCGTCGATGCGCACTTCAACCAAATCCTCTACCGATTTTTCCTCGGCCTTCCTTCCTACGTCTGCAAGGACCTCCTTCCCCTCGGGCCCCTCAATCATCTGGACGAACCCTTTGGCTGCTCGGCTGTCATTTACCGCAACGAAGCATTGTTTTGCCATCACCTGGTCTCCCCAAACCTTTTCGATTTGCCCGGTGGGCGCCGGAAAGCGCATAACTTGATGGAAGGTAGACGCAACTGCTTGCATGGCGTGCAACCACCCCCTGCCCAAAATTAAGTTGTATGTGGATGAAACTTTCAGCACCCAGAATTCCACTTGCTTTACTACAGAACCCGCTCTGACCGGCAAAATGATCTTTCCGATCGGCCACTCTAGTTGAGAATTGAAACCAACCAAGGGGGACGTCACGGGAGCTAAGTCTTTGTCCTCCAATTTCATTTGCTTGAAAGCATCATAATACATAATTTCGACCGAACTCCCCTGGTCGATCAAAATTCTTTTAATGTCAAAGCCTTTGACGCGAAGAGTTACCACTAAGGCATCATTGTGGGGCATCTGGATCCTTTCTAAATCCTTGCTTGTAAAGGTAAGGACGTCTTTTTGCTCGGTTTTCCCCCTCTTCCCAGTGGGCTGAACAGAGAGCACTTCCCTCATATGCTCGGCCTTCTTGATCATCCCTCTTAGCTCGCAGACCCTAGCTGGTTCAATGATACCATGGATAATGTTGATTACACCTTGCGGGGCCACATCTAGGGCGGCTAGGCCATTTGGCTCGGCTTGCCCTGATGGTGCGGCCTTCATTCGCCCATCTATGTATTGGTCAAGATGTCCAGCCGCCACCAACTCCTCCACGTGTTGTTTGAGCGGCAAGCTGTCCTCCGTTCGGTGGCCCCGTTCTTCATGGAAGGTGCAGCGATATTTCGAATTGAAGCCCCTCTGCGCACTCCCCAACTTGGCAGGCCAACGGACGAAGGGTTCACCTCGAATCTCGCTCAAAATGCGGTAGATGGGGATTTTAAAGACCGTGGTGATTCCAGTCCGTGCCTTCAATTTTCTTTTGGCATCCTCTGCTACATCACGGGGAGTGTCAGCCTGGTCGTTTCGGCGGCCCTTGTTTCTGTCATCACGGTTTGAACCATGGCGCTGATCTTTTGACCGGTTGTTTGGGCGGTTATCCTCCTGCCCAACCGAGTGAACTTTCCCCGCCACCCTTTTGTCCGCCGTGACCGGATTATCCTTCTCGGTCGTGGAGGTGGCATCATCCTCCACGTGAATGTGCTCATTAATTCGCTACATCAGCGACTCCATGGTTGTGGGTTGATGCATCGTGAGTGAATCTCGCAGCCTATGTCCGACTGGGAGACCCCGTTTGTATTGAGTGATCGCCAGATTGGTGGGGCAGTCGAGGATCTCATTGTAAGTTTCCCAGTATTTCGCATTGTATGCCTTCAACGAACATCCAGACTCCATCTTGACGCCCAAGAGGTGGTCGACCTCCTTCGGCGTTCGTGTGCTGGTTTTGAATCTGGTGACGAAGGCTTCCGCTAGTTGCTGCCACCCCTCAATACTCCCCTCCGGGAGCCTTTCGAACCACTTCAAACCCAGCTCTCCCAAGCTTGTTGGGAATATGAGGCACGTCAAGGCGTCGTTGCGCCGGTGGCCAGCCATTACTTGCCGGTAATGGCTCACATGCATGTACGGATCCGTCTTGCCGTCGTACAAAGTGAACTTTGGCTGGAGGAATCCGGCGGGGAGTGGTGTACTCTCAATCTCTAGAGACAACGGTGTGGCTGTAAGTCACGCCAGCTCTTTGTCCACCAGCGCAGGGGCTATCGCTTTGGGGGCTGGCATCGCCACTTCTTCACTATAACGAACTGGAGTGCTCAACCTCTGCAATGCCGGCACTCTCTGAGCCTCCCGACGGCGCGCCCTCTCCTCCAATACATCCCTCAAGTCCCTGGAACGTGTGGAGAAAGAGGATCGCGACGTCGGCGTCGGGCGTGAGGGGCGGTAAGTGCTGTCACGAGAGAGGGACCCGCCCTCTCTTTGGTCGGAATCTCCAACCCCATAGTTCCTGGTGATGGAGAGAGAGTGAGTCCTCCCCTGGCGGTGACTGCTACAACGAGGGGACGGGGTGCGCTCACTGAGGTTGCCCTCTCTAGCAACACCCTTCCCTTTAATCTGGCGTTTCAGCAGCTCCATCTCCGCCGCCATCTTGCGAATGAGGGCGTCTTGGTCCTTGAGTTTGTGCTCCAGGCGCTGCGCATGGGACTCCCCCCGGCGTCGGCGGCCCTCTGGACTCTGCGAGCGATCAGTACTCCTTCCGCGTTTGTCTCGCGCACCTCGCGAAGAAGTCTCTAGGCCCGCCATGGCTGGAACATTCGGGGGGCCTTCTCTCCATCGGACAGACACTGGCGTGATGCCATCGACAACGGACAGTGGAGTTTCGTCATTGTTGGCCATGGAGATGGTTGAAGAAGCTCAAAGAACAAGGGTTGAGTATCAAAGACTTTCCACAGACGACGCCAATTGTACGGGGGCGAAATATCCTCTGCTTTTCGTACTCCTTGGACATCAAGCTTCTCGTGACGGCGTCTATCTCTGCAACACAGAAATGGTGAGCTGCTCGGCGGTGGTGTGCTGGATAAACCCTCCGACGATCAAGTCAGACCACTAGAGGAGGAAGAAGGCTATTAGAGAGAGAGAGACTGTTAGTGATAGAATGAATTTTTTATACCTCTAACATTCCTCTTTTCTCCTGTTTCTAGGCTGGCCATGTAGCCTCAAGATTGTGCGTGCACTACCTCTGCTGTCCTTCCCTAGACAGGTGACAGTGCTCGCCTCTCACCACCTTACGCGTGTAAAGGCTTAGTCCTTCCACCAGTGCACGCAGAACTGTCCAACGGTATTGATGCGTGCGTAGAGCAGATGTCCTCTCCCTCACGCCATTGGCCCAGATGGCACGCCTAACCGGAATACCACGACCGGCCTATCCCTTGTGGAGAACTGTCACCACATGCACGCAACCGTGCTATGTGTCGCCGGCCTGCCCCTTTGGCAAAGGGGCCAAGGGGTGATGCTCATGACCGGGCTGATATTGACCGGTTTATTGTGGCTTACCAGTTACGAGGCATGCCGGCCTCCATCCGTTCTACCTTCATCCGAGGTTATCTGGAATCCATCCATCTAGGCTAACCATTCAAAGGCATGCCGGCCTTCGCCTCGTCCTCGGTTTAGCCCGAGCGAGCCGTAGCCCGATCTCGCCACTCGACTGCGTGCCCTGCCAAATGTCTACAAGTCACATTTCGGCCAGACCCCAATCCATGCCTGATCGGCCAGTTCCCTCGGAACATGACAAGCCGGGGGCCGCACTAACCGAGAACACAGCTCGGCGCTGTGAGATTTGACCAACCTACGTTACCGTAGCTCAGCCGTACAGTCCGTTCCAAAACTTCCCTTCCAAAAGGTAAGAAAAATATGCTCATTTGTTAGCTCGCAAGCAAGGTTCAAAGCACAACTCTCAAAAGCAATGAAAGAGTCAAATCAATGCACACATGACAGAAGTTATGATGCTGAAATCACATGTAAAATGATGCTATAACATGTAACCATCTCATGCAAGACATGTTAGAGGCCTTAAAACACAAGGCTACTGAAGCTAACTACACTATAGCTATACAAAGCAAGTCTCAAAGCGCAAAGACCACTCAAAAAAGAGTTTAAGCATGTCAAAGCAAGGCCAAAAACATGCTGGAGTGGAGCCAACACATGCTAGAATGATATGTTAAAACATCAAGCATGCTAAGCTAATAAGCATGATTACACTACAAGTGCAAGATGCAAGCAACCAGTGACTAAACCAGCCAAAACCAGAGTTATAACATGTTGAAATAAGGCCTAAAACATGCTTGAACTAAGCAACAAAAAGGTAGAAGCACATGCTCATATGTTAGGCCATCAACACATGGAAACAAAGCACAAGGACGGGAGGCCACCCCCTCCTATTTTGGACCTCAAAATAGAGTTTTTACCACTAAAAAAACCTCTGAGTTTCAGTGGTTAAAAGGCCAAAAGAGTTGGTTTGAAAGGTGATGAAAGATGGCACAAAAAACTTAACAAGCAAAGAGACAAGAAGGGGTGACAACCTCTTAACTCAAAAGGGGCTTAAACCACCATTTTTAGGAATGAAAAATAGAGCTTTTTACAGCTAAAAACCACCCCAAAAACAGCACAAAAAGATGGCAAAGACAGGTATGAAAACAAGCTTAAAGGGTGATAGTTATACCTCTTGAAGCCAAGCACACTTTGAGGAAACAAAACCAAGTCAAACCACCTTAAGAAGCTCCAAGAAGGCCTTCTAGAACCTCAGCTAAAATATCCACAACTTTGATCAAGGATGTATAGGCAAAGAAGAAGTGTATCCAAGCCTTTTAGCATAAATGCTCAAGAGAGAGAGAAATCTAGAGAGAGAGGTGTTAGAGAGAGTGGCTCCCAATCCTTTGCTAAATTGTTCTAACCCTTAAAACCATAGTGAAGGCTCTCTATATATAGAAAAATACAAGTCTTGGTCGAAAATATCCCAAAAGGGACTGCTGTAACAGCTGGAACAAAAATATCTGCCAAAAACTGCATTTTTGCATCAATGGCCGACACTGCTTCATTGATGGCTGGCACTTCATCCTTGTTGGCTGGCATGAGTCACCATTGGATGGCAGGGGGTTGGCACAGGCCGTTCATGGCCGGCACATGTCCAGAAAATCCCATTTATGGCCAGCAATCACCACCTCTGGTTGGCTAGAAACATCTGCTTTTTGGGCCTGACTTCAACCAAACATAACTCCTTCATATGGACTGCTTTACAGGTCATTATTAAGCCTAAATTGAAGCCCTGGAAGTCTTCTTTCTAACGGTTGTAGCCTCACATCAAAATACCAACTGTCCAAAAAGTTATGCCCATTTGAGTGAAGACCGCTTAGTTTCGGTCCTACCCGGATTCGTGCCGAACTTCTCCCAAACTAGTTTTCTTCTCTCCCCTCCTCTTTTCTTCAACCTGAAACCCATAAACAAGATGTTTTGAAAGATTTTTCA
Organism: Camellia sinensis; assembly: GCF_004153795.1. Lineage (NCBI taxonomy): Eukaryota > Viridiplantae > Streptophyta > Magnoliopsida > Ericales > Theaceae > Camellia > Camellia sinensis. Next base: position 46,829 of record NW_021030550.1, on the reverse strand, counting down.
AAGATTTCACCTCTCTTTCATTCATTTTCACTTTGTCCTTGCTCGGTTTATCGAAAAGCGCAACATTTTAACAAGATGCGAGCGTCGAAACATCGTAGGAACTCCTTGAAAAACCATTTTGAAAGAGAGGGTTTTAAGGTCTAAAATCCTTTTGGTCAAAATTATTTTGGTCCAAAGAGGGGTGTGAAGTTGGGATTTGAACCACGAATGCACTGCACGAACAAGTGCAGGTAAGGTGCGCAAGAAAGCGCGATGCACTGCACTAACAAATGCAGGTAAGGCGCGCTTTAGTGCAAGTAAGGTGCGCAAGAAAACGCGAATGCACTGCACTAATGAGTGCAGGTGAAGTACGCAAGAAAGGGCGAATGCACTGCACTAACAAGTGCAGGTAAGGTGCGCAAGTAAGCACGCTGCACTGCACTAACGAGTGCAAGTAAGGTACGCAGAAAAGCACGAACAATGCATTAACAAGTGCAGGTAAGGTGCACAAAAAAGCATGAGCAAGTTCTATCCAAAAGATACAAGCATTTTCTATGCAGGATGAGAGCATGTAATGAAATGCACAAGATAGTGCGATGCGCAAGAAAGCGCGAGTGTATCTGCACAAAAAAGTGTGATGCGCAAGAAAGCGCGAGTGTAAACTACACAAAAAAATGCGATGCGCAAGAAAGCGCGAGTGTAAACTACACAAAAAAGTGTGATGCGCAAGAAAGCGCGATTGTAAACTGCACAAAAAAGTGCCATGCGCAAGAAAGAGCGAGTGCATCCAAATGCGCCACACGCGAGTGGAGAAAGGTTGCGCAAGAAAGCGTGATGCACAAGAAAGTGCGAGTACATCCAAACGCGCCATGCGCGAGTGGAGAAATGTTGCGCAAGAAAGCGCAATGCACAAGAAAGTGTGAGTACATCCAAATGCGCTACACGTGAGTGGAGAAAGGTTGCGCAAGAAAGCGCGATGCACTAGAAAGTGCGAGAACATCCAAACGCGCATCACACGCGAGTGGAGAACGGTTGCGCAAGAAAGCACGACGCACAAGAAAGTGGGAGAACATCCAAACGCGTGTCACACGCGAGTGGAGAAAGGTTGCGCAAGAAAGCGCGATGCACAAGAAAGTACGAGAACATCCAAATGCGCGTCACATGCGAGTGGAGAATGGTTGCGTAAGAAAGCGCGGTGCATAAGAAAGTGCGAGTGAAACAAAATTGTGAAATAGATGCACTGAGTGAGATCATTGTGCGATAGATGCATGATGTTAATTGAAAGCATGTTCTATGCATGAAACGAGCATGTTATATGCAAGAGACAAAAACATATTCTACCCAAGAATCATAAACTATGCGCAACACGCATACAATAGAAGTGTATATGAAAGTGCACATTCTATGCACTAGAAGGGAGGCAAATATATACTTTGGTGCCTCCAATTTAGCTCTCAGAGGACTTTGCAACATGTTCAACTTAAAAAGGATACATCCCATTCATATTGGTGAGAGGTAACATCTGCATATGAAACCACAGGTGCTTCTTGGACTACCATTTTAACTTGAAGTAGGCTTAAACTTGGGGTCGAGATACACTCATACTCTAGAGAATGGCGAGGCCTGAGAAGGTGCACCTGAAATGTTGTCTCAGAATTTGCTGAAGTTGAAACGTACTAAGATGCTCTAAATTTTTCCTCTTTTCTTTTGCTTTGCAGGCTGGAACCCATGTAGCTTCAGATAGGTCCCAGTCTTACTGTTCTCACATGACCTGGGTTGAACCCTGTAGTTTTATGAAAGAACAAATCCTATTTTATACAAATATGGAGAATGGCACAGCACTCCGGGCACAAAATGATTTATTTTGAAATTGAGAGAAATGAGTTCTCGATCAGGTATTGAGCCTATGACTGACCACAATCAAAACGACTCAACAATGGAAAACAAAAGGTAAACAACCTGAACACATCTATAGACACTCACAACGACTCAAAACAAGAATCTAGACAAACAAAAACAATAAACACAACACTCGGATGTGTTACAAAGGCGAGAGACCTCTCAGTGCATGAGAAGCCTGTTTCTTTGGGTTGTTTCCCACCCTTTCTTATTTGTGATTCTCACATCACTCTGGCACTCAATCTTTTTTTCTCTGAAAAGCCCTTTTCTCACTTTTTCTCTCAGCGTACATCTCTCTATTCTTCAATCTCTCTTATTTTTTATCCCTCCCCTAGGTGGTTGATGCATAAACAGGAAATTGTGGGCTCGTGCCCCTAGTATTCTGCTAGATTCTCTTTCTTTCGCTTACAACTAGTGAGCCTTTCCCACAGAGGGATTGTGATACGATAGGAGGTGTAGCAGATCTACAACTGACATCGGTTGACGATGCCCCTGGCTTAGCTTGATCATCCCATCGGCCAGGTATACAATTGATTGGCCTCACACATTGCATTTTCTACGCTCCCATTACGAGTTAGATACCAATTTGGGTGTGATCATCTAGATGAGAGAATCGAACATCCCACTCCATTTTCAATTCGTGCTTCGCACTTGGCTTGATACCTCGCTGCTTGGAGGATGAGAGAGCTTTTGGCCCTTTGCTGCTGACCTCAGTTGTGCCTTTTTCTGGCGAATATATTGCCCTTTCCGGCAAGTATGGTGCCCTTTCTGGCAAGTATGTTGACAACGGGGAAAAGATAGAAAACCTGACTCAACTGTGCCCCTAGTTCATCATTTTGACCATTTTTTGTTTTTTGGCTTTCTGCTAAATTTTTTTTAACCAACATGAGGGTTTGATTAACATGCTTGTTCGATTTTCTGATTTGAAATCACGTAAGTCAGGCTATGAGCACTGAAATTTCCTTTTTTGGATCCAAGAAATGGTCTAGTTTTGAAAAAAACAGAGTAATTTTTGAGAAAATTAGTCAACCTCATTAAAAATTTTCAAAAACTATTTTCACAAATGGCCACTGCTCGACCAACATAGAATTTACTCTTGAGATGCACAGCCTCAGATCTGAACTTTGAATCATCTTGCAACTGAATCTTTCTAACAGAACTGGACAGTCCGATTTTGAATGAAGATGAGCCAATTTGCACATGAATAAGATAGCCAAGTTGAACAAGGGTAAACCAATGAACATGGATGAGCCAAGCAGGCTTGAAATGATCCGGGCCGAACTTCAGGATGAAGTTGCCTACGTATCCCAAACATGGGAATCAAGCTTGACGTAGTTTGGGGTTAAGGTGCACTCGAGTACTGACGCTCTCCTTTTACGCTCTAACTTTTGCCAAGGCCGCCCTTCCGGGTTTTCAACGTTGCGATCTCTGTTTTTCTTTTCATTTTATTTTTTTTTCAGCTTTTCTTTTTCTTTTCATTTTTTTCTTCTTTTAATTTCTTTTCATCTTTTCTTTTTCTTTTCATTTTTTTTTCTTTCAATTTTGTTCTTTCGTTTTCTTTTTCTTGCTCTAACTTTTGCCTGGGTCACCCTTCTGGGTTTTCGGCCCGGCGAGCCTCTCAAGGGTAAAAAGTTTAACTTGTCCATGTTGATTAGTTTGAGATCTCGAAGCCATCTGAATCTAGGAGAATGGCTGCTGTTTGCTGATAATGTAGGAATCCATTCAATTGGGGTCTGAAGTTGCCCCTGGCGTTGCAGATAGGAACTTGATTGTCCTTCAACAATAAACTTTCTTCTTTTAGCTGCTCGAACTAGGCTTTCTTGCCAGTCTTCATTGGTTTGCGGAATGACCCATCTTTTGAATCTTTGAGCACGTTTGATATTTTTACCCCTAGTTCAAGGGCTACTTCTGATCTAGCTTTGCAAGCTTTCTTTGATGGTATCTGATCTTCTTGATCTGACCTTTTTGCCCCTAGTTTGAGGGCTGCTTCAAATCTAGCCTGGCGAGCCTCCTTTGATGTCAAACGACCTTATTACCCCTAGTTCATGGGCTGCTTCTAATTTGGCCATACAAGCCTCATGTTGTAATTGATCGTTGAACATTCTGAATTAAAGCTCAAGGTTCGAAAGCAAAAAGGGGTCAAGTCTAGAGACCGGGAGTGATCCTATGCTGCACAATCTCAAGATCAATTCCACGCATGTCTTCGCAAGACCACACAAAACATTTTTTGAAATCTTTTAAGAAAGCGACTAGTCGCTAGCACTGAAGACAATGTAGAACCAATCTGGACTAAGCCAGGACCCTTCTCAGCACTCACAATGACAAACATGATCTCATTTATTAAGGGCTTAGCATGCCTCCCTTCCTCTCAATTGATCAAATTTTTGCAAATCCTGGGAAATTCCTTCCTCTTTGTTTTCATCACAGCGTCAGAAAAGTTTTGAAAAACATAGGTCAATGCAATGATTTCAAGGCACAGAAAAGTAGGTGAAAAGCAGTGTCATTTTATTCAGATCTTCTGGCACAACTGGCTCAATAGCAGAAATAGACGCAAAAGAAAAGAGTGCAAAAGACAAACATAGAACAAGATAGTGATGTCTGAGGTAACACCGCCGAAATCACCTGACTCCGACACAACAGGACTGACTCAATACAACAAGACAGACTTGACTGACTTAGTTCAAGAAGACTGACTCAATATAACACAACAAGACTGACCCAACACCCAAGTCAGAAAGTACAATAAACGGCATTGGCACATTGCTCAAAACAGTGCGTGCCATCCACCACAATTGGTGTAAACTGAGCACCATCAGCAGGTGGTTCATCCCCCGATCACATAGTCACATTTTCCCCGAAGTTCACTGATCCATTGCCGATAGACTTTGCAGGACCTGGTGCGACGATGACCTCGTTGTCAATCAGATCTTGTATTCCGTGGAGAAGACGAAAACAACTGTCAGTGCCATGACTGGTTTGTTAATGGAAGGTACAGTACTTGGCCGGATTATGCTTAGCTGGAAGGGGGTCCGGGAGAGACCAAGGCTCAAGGGGTTTGAGATACCCTTTCTCGATCAGTACCTTGAATGCACAGGTTAGGCTCATATGGAGTTGGGCGAAGGTTCGTCTGGGGGAAAAGGAAGCACTAGGTTTAGAAACATCGGCAAATGGAGTAACTGGTGTTGGTCGGGTATCCATAGGCTTGGAACCGGAATTAGGATGGGTATTTCTGGTAAAGCATCCCTTCCCATTGGTTTCCTCTTGATTCAGAATACTCTCATCCTGAGTAGTAAAAGTTTACTACATAGTTTTTGCAATGGCTGTAAGCACTTGCTGTCTGTTCAGCCCTTTGTCCTTTAATGCCTTGATAGCCCATCGAAGTTGTGCGTAAAGATCAATACTTGTCCCGGCTTTGTTCCTAACACTTGTTTCAGCTTGGCCAAGGGATTGGGTTGCTATATCAGAGTGGAGCCCGATTGTAGTCGACATGCCACCACCCAGATCTGAGATGGCTTCAGGTCAGCCTTTTTCAATTGCAGCTCGCCCCAAGATTGAGGAGCCTTTTGGATTGAAATTTCTGGCCCTTGATGTGGTCGATGATAGAGCCAAAATCCCAAAGGCTAAATCTACCACAGTTCTTTCCAAATCTTCAAACATGCTCCCGAGCTCAGAAGTAGTGTGTTCATTGGTTTGAGATGATTGGGGTTCAGGTGCATCCATCATGCATAAGTCCATGCTGACTGGAATGAACACCTCAGGCTTGGGTAGATGGGCCGGGGTGATGTATATGCTAGGGTTGTAGTGTGATGGCAGTTTGTGGATTAGATTGAAGTGTGGAGGTGACGGGTCAGTGGTGGCCTGAGGTCCCTTTGGTGGAGCTATGATATCTTCGTCAATAACATCCTAAATCTTATGACCGAGGAGAATGCAACAGTTCGTGTCACGACCGTGTTGTTGATGATAGACACAGTATTTAGCTGGGTCATATCGGGTAGGGAGAGTATTTGGAAGGGGTTGAGGTTCTAGGAGCTCTAGGTACCCTTCTTCTTGCAGCATTTTCAAAGCTTGAGAGAGACTCATGTAAAGAGGATGGACATTTTGGGCTTGGGGCCGAATTGAAGTGGTTGGTTTTTGGCCATTGAGGGAAGTGGTTATAGTGTCTACTTCTGAGCATTTCCCAGCTGTGCAACCATCAGTAGTAACATTGGAACTGCGAGCAACTTTCTTCTTCAAAGGTTCATTATCTTCCACAAAGATCCCTTGTCGGAGGGCCTCCTTGATTTGAGCCCCAATGTCATGAAGGTCCTTAAAGTTGAATATCATATTCAGCAATGTCTCGGCTTGCCTAACCGTAACTTCCTACAACGAATCCACTGATTGCTAAAAACGGATCAGCAAATCCTCTAAACTTGCCGGAGGCTGAGCCGTGATAGAGGTAGATGCTTGGGCTCTGAACAAAGGTGATGTGACTGGTGACTGTCGGATCAGTTGAACCAATGAGCCTTGACTGGCCTTTTTTGCCTTGCCTCTAGCGAAGGAAACACTGGTTGCCCTTGAACTGAATCTCTGACCCGACAAAGTCTATCAACACAAGTCCAATGTACCCGGGAGATATTGGAGCCTTCTGAAGCTATAGTTCCAAGACTACCATGCAAAACAGACAACATCTCAGCCTGGTTTCGCCAGAACAAATATGAGCATAGCTGAATGACTGTGCCCTGTACACTGAAGTCTGCTCCAAAACAGATACCCTCAAACATTGATGTCCTCAGACTGATACCCAGACTTGCAACTGATGCATACATTCCTGTGGAGACACGCTCTAAAAGCACATATCATGCAAGTGAGAGCCAAAACACCCCTATCGTGGGATAAGGTTTCCCTGTCCTAATTTCGCCAGGAACTAGGAGTTTGCTACGCAAGCAAACGGTTACAAACAGCCTACATTTGGGTGAGCAGCCTGTCCTAGTTTGGAATGGTCTCTATGGCTTCCAATATGCAACTAGGTCGATTGGTCAAAAAGGGAGCCTCGGCGGTGATCCCGATCCAAGGTTTGTGTTCCCATCGTGGTAGAGCTCGCAACCGGTCAGCCTTATCGCACGCTTTTCTAAGCGAGCCTCCGGCAAACCGCTCAGGAATCACAGATGGCAAACACTGTGACTTAGGCGCACCTATGCAAATGCAATGCAAAGAAACACATTAATGTAGATAAAATAAGATATCATGAGTTCGAGTCAAGTTCTCTAAATCCCCAGCAGAGTCGCCAGCAACTGTAGCACCCGACTTTCTTCGCGCGCCCCCCCTTTCGGAGATGGTGCGAATTGGTCTTACTACAATTCAGACTCCTGTCACGTTTCTGAATCTAATCTTACAAAGTGCAATGTGAGACTGATAAACACCAAAGAGTCTAAATCTAGCAAATTATTTTGGAAAATTGATTTTGAAGAAAAAAAACGCCAAATATGGACTGCTTTGCCAGATTACAAAATCGCCACCTAAATATTTTGTTTTTGAGAAATTTAGGAAACCCTGACTCGTGCCAAAGGCCACATGTCCGTCATCACTAAAGTTGTCTCGGCTCGGAAACTTGCGTACGAAATGAGAAGGTCTTGAAATGAGCACCCCCGCTCACCCGATCAAAGATCGGCCTCTACTACCATGATATGTTATTTTATAAACCTCCTGTGTTCTTATCCAATTATTAGCTAACTTTACTATGTGGCGCACACATACAAGTATAGACTCAATCATGAGAATTGGAACAAAACAACTCATGTTTCTTTTCGAAAATGGTTTGAAAGTGCTACTCGTAAGTAGGCTAAAGTGTGGATTTGCCACCCTCCAGTGGGCTTTAAAAGATGATGTGGCGCTTCCAAAGTGGGCTTAAAACTCGCATTTGGTGAATTGTTCCAATTCAGGCAATCAAGCCTCCACCCACAGGCAGTCAAGCAGTTAAGCATTTAAGCAAATAGCCTCATGGCAAGCATGCTATCATGGCAACACTCACACTCATGCAAGTATGCTAAAGCGTAAACACTTACAGTGTACTCCAAGCCAAAACAAAAGCTAGTTAGAAATCATGCATGATCCTAACCATACAAGATGCCTAATGCAACACATGCAATAATGCAACTAAATAGGCTTGGCTATCTATGATGGCATATGAATGCAACAATTGATACACGTATTCAAATAAGTATTGAATTACAATGCGGTTTGAATGATGCGCTGAGCCCGGTGCATGCAAGACAAAATGAATGAATGTAGACATGCAAGCATAAGGTATGCTAATCAAAACGTGTGCTAAAACTAACCATCGAAAGCGGCTAAGTAAAAGGGAGAAAGATGTGGGGTTGGAAGACATGCACACACACACGCACTCTTATTACAACATTCCGCCCTCCCGAAGGAGGGTCTGAATAAATAAGCTAAGCTAAGCTACACTAACTAATCTAATAAAGCAAATTAGACTAATTATTGCAAATCGAACAAATAACTAGTAAACTACTTACTAATTATTACAACACTTTAACTAATTAACAAACTAGTTAATTAAATTACAAATTCAAGCTAACTAATAAGAAAAGCATTAAACTATGTTGCCTCAGCTCTGTTTGAAGAAGTTGAACATGCATGCCTCGATTTTTGTCTCGAAAAGCTCTCTGGTTTGCTCATCAGAGGCTCTGTTTACAGGGTTTCTCCAAGAACTTTTTGCTGAACCTTAACAAACAACTGCTGGGGAGTGCACCAGTGGCCAGCCGGCCATGCATGGTGGTTGTCGGCCACCTGCCGGCCAAGGATGAAGCAATGCCGGCTATCAGTGTGGCACTGGCGGCCACTGGTGTGCTTGACCACCATTCTGCAACAGAGCACAAACAGAGGAAAAGGGAGGGTCTCCCAAGGACATGTTTGTACTGTGCCCCTCCTTATCATATCAAAACCTCAAAGGAGTGGCACTTCTTGGATCCAAAACCACCAATCAAGCATCTCAATGCATGATGGCCAAAGATCCAACTTGTACATATTCAATAAATGCACAATGACAAGACTCTTAGACCACTACCTTATCATGAGTAATCAAAGGCGATGATGACAAAGGAGATTGGCTCATTTTCATCACTTCAAGTATGAAATGGACCAATCTACCTTGTGTTCAATATAACGTCTGATTGAACACAATGCAATGCACACAAAACATGTTTATCTTTTCCATGTTTTACTTGTCCAATTTTGTTTACACATTTTAGCATTTACCAAGCCATTCATTAACCGGTTTAGTTCAATGTGAAAGTCCTCTAATGGGAAAGATGGCCTCAGCCACAAGCACCTTGAGCATGAAAGAAGCCTCATGCTTTTGGTTAGTAGAAACCCTCAAGAGAAGGCTAAAACCGTTAGGCATGAGAGCCTCAATTCCCTGCTCAAGCTAACAAGGGGCTTAAGACTACTTTCAAAGAAAATGAAAAAGTGAAGCATGGAGGAAGATGGCCTAAATTCAGTGCTAATATGGCATGAGAAATAAGACTATACATGCAAACAACTCAGGTACAACATGTTAGGAGCCAAAAACATCAAAGCTAGTGAAGAGCACTACACTAGAGGCATGCAATATCAAGCTCAAATGACCAAACCAACTCCGGACAGAGCTAAAATATGCCAAAATAGTGGCTAAAATATGCTGAGATGAAAGCATGAAAGGCAAGAAAAACATGCTCATTTGTTAGCTCGCAAGCAAGGTTGAAAGCATAACTCTCAAAAGCAATGAAAGAGTTAAATACATGTGCACATGATAGAAGTTATGATACTGAAATCATATGTAAAGTGATGCTACAACATGCAACCATCTCATGCAAGACATGTTAGAGGCCTTAAAACACAAGACTAGTGAAGCTAACTACACTATAGCTATACAAAGCAAGTCTCAAAGGATCAAGACCACTCAAAAAAGAGTTTAAAGATGTCAAAGCAAGGCCAAAAACATGCTAGAATGATAGGTTAAAACATCAAGCATGCTAAGCTAATAAGCATGATTACACTACAAGTGCAAGATGCAAGCAACTAGTGACTAAACCAGTCAAAAACAGAGTTATAACATGTTAAAATAAGGCCTAAAACATGCTTGAACTAAGCGACAAAAAGGTAGAAACACATGCTCATATGTTAGGCCATCAATACATGCAAACAAAGTACAAGGAGGGGAGGCCACCCCCTCCTATTTTGGACCTCAAAACAGAGTTTTTACCACTGAAAAAACCTCTGAGTTCAGTGGTTAAAAGGCCAAAAGAGTTGGTTTGAAAGGTGATGAAAGATGGCACAAAAAGCTTGACAAGCAAAGAGACAAGGAGGGGGGACAACCCCCTAACTCAAAAGGGGCCTAAACCACCATTTTTAGGATTGAAAAGCTGAGTTTTTTACAATTCAAAACCACCCCAAAAACAGTACAAAAAGATGGCAAAGACAAGTATGAAAACAAGCTTAAAGGGTGATAGTTATACCTCTTGAAGCCAAGCACACTTTGAGACAACAAAACAAAGTCAAAACCACCTTAAGGAGCTCCAAGAAGGCCTTCTAGAGCCTCAGCTCAAATATCAACAACTTTGATAAAGGATGTATAGGCAAAGAAGAAGTGTATCCAAGCCTTTTAGCATAAATGCTCAAGAGAGAGAGGTGTTAGAGAGAGAGAGGCTCCCAAACCTTTGCTAAATTGTTCTAACCCTTAAAACCGTAGAGAAAGATCTCTATATATTGCAAAATACAAGTCTTGGTCGAAAATATCCCAAAAGGGATAGCTGTAACAGCTGGAGCAAAAATATCTGCCAAAAATTGCCTTTTTGCATCAATGGCCGGCATTGCTTCATTGATGGCCGGCACTTCATCATTGTTGGCTGGCATGAGTCACCATTGGATGGCAAGGGGTCGGCATAGGCCATTCATGGCCGGCACATGGCCAGAAAATCACATTTATGGCTAGCAATCTCCACCTCTGGTTGGCAAGAAAAATCTGCTTTTTGGGCCCGACTTGAACTGGACATAACTCATTCATCTGGACACCTTTGCAGGTCATTCTTGAGCCTAAATTAAAGCCCTAGAAGTCTTATTTCCAATGGTGAAAGTCTCACATCAAAATTCCAACTGTGGAAAAAGTTATGCCCATTTGAGTGAAGACCACTCAATTTCGATCCTACCCGGATTCATGACGAACTTCTCCCAAACTAGTTTTTTTTCTCTCCCCTCCTCTTTTCTTTAACCTCAAACCCCTAAACAAGATGTTTTGAAATATTTTTCAAAGAGTTCACCTCTCCTTCATTCATTTCCAATTTGTCCTTGCTTGGTTTACCGAAAAGTGTAACATTTTAACAAAATGCGAGCGTCGGAACATCATAGGAACTCTTTCAAAAACTATTTTGAAAGAGAGGGTTTTAAGGTCTAAAATCCTTTTGGTTAAAATCATTTTGGTCCAAAGAGGGGTGTGAAGTTGGGATTTGAAGCTCCTCTTGCCGAAGAAATCGATCCTCTGCACTACACATCTTCATCACCAAGTAAACAATTAGTAGCGCCCAAGTCTTAAGGGCGGTAAAAAATGGGGTGTCTACAGGAGGTTGCAGAGATTATGCTTGCTAAAATTAAGTGAGAAAAACAGTAAAACAATGCAATCAATTCAAACAAGTGGTGCCTAAAGGCCAAAAATACTGAGCTTGTGAAGATTATTACACAACAAGCTTGCACAACAAAGCTCAAATGACTTAACCAACCCAAAACAGAGTTAAAGCAGTCCAAATCAGAGGTTAAAATATGCTGGAATTGGGCTAACAAAAGCTAGAAAAATAAGCTAAAATATGGAGCATGTTAATCTAGTAAACAAAACACAAGGAGGGGAGGCTACCCCTTCCATTTTTAGACTTCAAAACATGATTTTAGCCACTGAAATAACTCTGAAATTCAGTGTTTAAAAGCTAAAAAAAACATAGTAAAAGGATGGGAAACACAAGGGGTAAAGGCCTTGAAAGTAAGGTGCAAAGAAGGGTGAACCACCCCTCAACCTTTATTAGTCTTAAATCACAAGTTTCAGCCAAAAAATATAGAGTTTTCATAGCCCAAAAACAGTAAGAAAAGATGGAAAATAAGTGGTGTAGAGATGGTACAAAAGCAAGAGAAGGTATAACTCTTGAAGATGAATGAACCCTTAAGTCATAAACCACCAATTTCACACTCTCAAGTGTTTCAAGAGCTCAAATTCAAGCTCAAATAACCTCAGCAAGTAGCTCTCTAGGTCTGGTTTAGAGTGTTTGGGCAAAGTCTATGCAAGTTGCAAGAGAGAGAGAGAATTGTAAAGAGAGAAAATTATAGAGTGAGAGAGGATATTTTTGCTCCCAAAGTTTTTCTAACCTTGAAATATGAGAGATAGGTCATGTATATATAGAAAACATTAGCCTTAGGTCAAAAATATCTATTTAGAAACAGTTGGAGCAATGTGGAAACAACTGGAGGAAAATATCTACAAAAAAATCTGTTTTGGTCACCAATGGCTGGCTTGTGGCCGATAGGTGATCGGCAAGCCAGAAGTGGTGGTCGGTCGTCTACAAATGGTGATTGCCGGCTACCTGCCGGCCACAAGAAAAACATGCTTCCAGGCCCAAATTGAAATGGGTATATCTCCTTTATCCGGACTCTTTTTTAGGTCATTCTTGAGTCTAAATTGAAGCCCCGGAAGTCTAGTTTCCAATGGTGGAAGATTCACATCTAAATTCTAAGTGTGAAAATAGATATGCTTATTTTAGTGATGGTTGCTCATTTTGGCTTAATCGGATTGATACCTAACTTCAAACAGTCATATCTCCGTCATCCGGACTCGGCTTTTAGAGATTCTTGGGTCAAAAATGAAGCCCCAGAATTCCACTTTCCAATGGTGGTGGCCTCACAACTAAAGTCGAAGTGTACAAAAGGTCGACCTGGTTTAGTGGAGGCTGCTCAATTCTCTCTCAACGGTTTGATGCTCAACCACTTCCCAATTAGTTTTCTTCCCTCTTCTCCAATTTTCTTCAACTCCAAACCTATAAATAAGAGGTTTAAAATATTTTTCAAAGAGTTCCCCTCTCTTCTATTTATTTCCACTTTGTCCTTGCTCAGTTTACCGAAAAGTGCAATTTTTAATGAAATGCAAGTCTCAGAACATCGTAAAACATTTTTAAAAATATTTTGAAAGAGTGGGTTTTACGGTCTAAAATAGTTTTGGTCCAAAATAGGGTGTAAGGTTGGGATTTAGAGCTCTCCTTGCTGAAGAAATTGAACATTTGCACAGCATAACTGTCATCATCGAGTGATCAACCTAGGGCGCCCAACTCTTATGGGCGGTCAAAAATGGGATGTCTACAACAAGTGCGGTAGATACACAAAGTGAATGAGTGTGATAGATGAAAAAAGTGAATGAGTGCGATAGATGCAAAAAGTGAATGAGTGCGATAGATGCACAAAGTGAACAAGTGATACATACAATATCGTTTGTCTGTGAGTATGCGATAGATGCACAAAGTGTATGAGTACGATAGATGCAAAAAGTATGAGCCATACATACAATATCATTTGTCTGTGTTGACAAAGGGGGAAAGTAAAGAGCTTAACAAGTGCGATATAGTGAAAATACATGTTCTATGAACAATAAACAACCGAGACACAACGTTAATTGAAGGCATATTCTATGCGTGAAACGAGATGCATATTCTACACGTAACTCATAACATGATGCAAGACGCGCATATAGGATACTTATGTGGAGTGAAATGCATATTCTAAGCAGCAACATGAAATGCATATTCTAAGCAACAATTTGAAATGAAAGGAGAATGAAGGCAAAACGAATAAAGGCGACATTCGATGGCACCTTCCAATTTACCTCTCGGAGGAATTACAATATGTTTAAAAAGGATACACCTCATGCATGTTGACAAGCGATGAGCATCGTTGTGCTTAAAAACATAGTTTTGAGCTTCCGTGGAGACAATCTGAACCCAACAGTGAACTTTCCTTTCAATTCTTGGGAAACAAAGACACAAAACAGCATCAGGGCTCAGTGGAAGGCCGTAGGCCACCTGCCAGCCACTAGAGGGGGTTGCCGGCCTTGAAGTACTGTTGCCGGCCACCCGTGGTAGAATGAGGGCTTTTTGGACATTTTATCGCGGGTCTTTAAGTATGGGGCTTGACAATTCATTTCCTCACAACCGTACATCCGAAATTATTCCCTCTCTCTCTCTAGGTACTTTTTCTCTCTAGATTTGGGCTTTCTACGCATTTTCCAATGCCCCACGCGAAGCCTATTTGCTAAACCCCTCTTTGTTTCTTCCTTTTTGAATCAATTGAAATTTGATTTCGGTGTTTTTTCTTGGAGTTTCTTAGCATTTACCAAGCCATTCATTA
>NW_021030541.1:598637-653110 GCF_004153795.1 Camellia sinensis | reverse complement strand
ATGTTGTCTAACCCTAATGCCAAGAGAGGAGCCCTTTTCTTATAGGTAACTCCCTCTTGTAAGGCTTCCAAAACAAGCCATCCAAGAGGGAAATCCCTCCATACGTGTGTATGGAGGGAAACAGAGTGGGTGCCAGCTATCACAGCTGGCACAAAATATCTACTAAAAGTAGATGAACAGTGATCGGCCATTCAAAATTGCCATTTTGGCAAAACAAATGGCCGACCGGCAACAAATAGTGCCGACCGGCAATGTATATTGCCGATGGCATAAAATCACTGGCCGGTGGCCTCAAGCCATGGCCGGTGATGTGTGGGGATGCCTCACAAGGCATTCCCTACCCCTCCAAGGCAAAACACAAGTGTTTGGTGCGAAACCAGACACAACACGGTGGAGTCGAGAGGTCCTGAGGCAAGGCGCGCAACCGAGACCTCCGGGAACTCAAGACGAACACAAACAAGGGTAATCACCAAGTGTTCCAATGGTGACGTCCAAGTCTTGAGGACGGTCAAAAATGGGGTGTCTACAGGCCCCCTATTAGTAAATAAATTTTCAAAAACTTATAAATCATAACGTTTATTATTTAAATTAATAAATTTTTAATATAATTAAAATTTACACTCCTAAGTTTATGGAAACTTGTAAGGTATTTTTATGTTTTTATTTTATGGTGATTTATTTATATAGTAGGATCTCTAATTTTTATATTGATGTTTTATCCAATTGCATAAGGGGTGATAAGTGATTATTAGTGTGGAACAATATCATGGAATGACTTACAAGGAGCCAAAAAAAAAAAACCCCTCCCCCCCCCAAAAAAAAAAATTCTCTAATAATAAAGTATGATTAATTTCTTCCTTGTTCAAATACCTTAAATAGTTAAACTTAAAAAATTTCATTGTTCAAAACCCTGAATAACAAAGCTTTAAAAAAAAAAGTGTCAAAATATGGTAGATAAAAGTATTTACATTAAAAAGTTATAATAAATAATAATATTTAAATGTAAAAAAGAGTTATCATTGAGATTTTACCTAAATCCTCTATCTAGGGTTGAGCTTTCCCTATTTTAGATTAAATAATACTTCAATTTTTATAGTTATGAAAGTGTATATTTCAATATAGAGGAAATATCATTTTGTCCCTCAAACTTTCACACGTTTTTAAATTTGACCTTCAAATTTCAATTAATACCAATTTTACACCCAAACTTTTGAAATTTTGATCAATTTGGCCCCTGCCATCACATTTCATCTACAATTAGACGGAATGTGTTGATGTGACACCAAAGTTCATTTGAAATTTCATTTTATTCCGTAAACTATACCTTAAAAATCAATTTGTCACCCAAACTAAACCTTAAAAATCAATTTCCCCGCCCCCCCATGTCAGCACATTCCGTCCAATTGTAGATGGAATGTGACGGTAGGGGCCAAATTGATCAAAATTTCGAAAGTTTGGATGTAATATTGATATTAATCAAAATTTTGGGGCAAATTGAAAAATTTGATGGACAAAATGATATTTCCTTTATATTGAAATATACACTTTCATAACTATATTCCCTCTATATTATTTCCAATCCTTACAACATCTTTCAACACATTACAAATGAATACAAAGTTAATTACATAACCACACCATTTGGGTTTACAACCACATACACATTTGCATAAACAACATCCGTAGGCATACAGCCTTACATAAGATAACATTATACGACATTACAAAGCATCAAATCTCCTTCACACTTCCAACCTCACTACTGTCCCTGTTTGGGCTACTAAAAACTGGCTCTGCTCCCGCAGAGGGCAACAACGTTGAACATGGCCTATCCAACCACATCTAGAACACCAAGGTGGTCCCCCTATTCTGAGACTGACTCGAGGACGCCTGAGTCTGACTCGAGGACGCCTGAGTTTGACTAGACCCTCCATAGGACGAGTTTGAAGAAACAAAAGTAGTTTGAGGGGTCAACTACGTCTGTGCCTGAGATCTTGTCGTTTCCAATTCTTACTAGATTTACTACCTCTTCGAATAGTCGAACTTTTCGGTATGGACTCTTCCTCCTCATCTTGACCAACACTATCGATAACGGTTTCCACATGAGCCGTTGCCTCTACCAAGGCATGATAATCTCTATGCATTGCCTCGGTAACTTTTCTTCGAATATCATCACATAATTTCCCCTCGAACTCAAGACAACGCCACTCCTCTATTGTAACCAACTCTGGAGTAAATCTCGACAAACTATCGAATCTCACCTCAAACTGTGCCAAAAGAGTATCCTCCTGGCGCAACTCAACAAACTGGTTCCTTATCTTTCTCGAGCGAAATGAGGAAAATACTTAGCCAAAAAGGCCTTAGTGAAAGCACCCAAAGTAGTGCCCACAGAAACTCGCACAGACTTCCACCAATAACCGGTATCTCATTTCAGTCGGAAACTAGCCAACAACAACACTCAACTCCTCGTCTTCGACTCTGAGCATGTCAAGAGCCTTGGTAATTCCTTCTAACTAGTCATCTGCCTCCAACGACTTAGGCTCCCCCAAAAACACAGGTGGATTGGAGCGATGAAACTCCTTGGTCAACTTAAGGTTGTGCCCATGGTCCCCTTATTGCGAGCTAGAGCATCTTTCATCGCTCTCATAATCACGCGTGCAACTTCCTCGCCCACAACCGAAGCTGCAGGGGCAGGTACTAATGCAACACCTGTGCCTTTACTAACACTCCTACTTCCCCCATGACCTCTACTCCCTCGAGAAGACATCCTATAAAACCAAAACCAAAACAAACTTAGTAAACAGCACGACAGCCTTGCTCGAGGCACACACTAACCGCCGCTAAGTTACAAAACACACTTTGCCCCAAAGCACATAATTCTATCACATAGAGACAATTAAACACTTAATCACATAATCAAATCAAGTTTAAGAGATAACTACTCGCCCGAAACTCTTAAGGAATTCCTATCAGAAACCACGCTGGTCAAGCATGTTTCTAATAGAACCTCAAAGCAAGTTTACCGGTGAAAAACATTGTCCAGGAAACTTAACCCCATGCTCACACAAATGCAACATATAAAGTCCTAATACATAAATCATCTATATGCAATTTCCTCACCAAGTATAGCAAACCCACTTGCCACGAGCCCAAAGTATTTGCTTTGATACTAAGTTGTCACACCCCGACTTTTATTATTCGAATATATTACCAAATCCATTATAATAATTCCATTTAGTTGAAAACATGAACAAGAATAAATAATAACATTCTCTCACGACAATAATGATGATATAAATGAGACATGGTACAATGTCCCTAGGCTTACATTGAATAACAATAAATAACAACACAAGGGATTTACCCTTATACAATACATGGCACATGGCCTACAAGTAGAGGGCCCCGTGGCCAACAATTTAAAAGATTTCAAGTCACACACGATTCTTCCAACCTTGTACCTAAAAAAGTTTATCAACACATGGGATGAGCTCTAAGCCTAGTAGAGATCTCAAAGATCCTTACCAATCATAACATATAAATAAAAATGATCATGAATGTATAATGAGATACCATCTAAGTAGCTTGACATTTAATACCCAAAATATACTCATATAATTGTGTTTTTCTCAAAACGTTCCTCTTGACACAATTCAATATAAAATCATTTCTTCTCTTCCACATTTCCATCATTACTTCCAAAAGAAAATGTTTTAAAACCTCATTCTTTCTTTAATAAAACTTCTCATGTTAACATAAAAAGAATCTCACTTAAACAACTGTTCTAAAAATATAACCCCACATCATAATCCCCATCCTACGTCTTAATACACCATAAGCATTTACATCCAAACATATATATCTACAACCCTCCTTGACCATAGCCCAAGGATTAAAAAAAATGACTGGTATGAAAATCGTTAACACATATGTACATTCAAACGAGATAACTAAAGTAATACATACTACCCACCTTATCTCCACAATATGAAAACCGACAAAACACACACACACACACACACACACACACACACACACACAATATATATATATATATCCAAAACGGGATAACAAAAGTAATACATTCTATTCCATCTCCACCAGCCTACATCATGGATGACAGATTCAACAATACCAATAACACATAACACTTTACCGGCCTCACCCGGAAGGAGGTTGTGATACCCCTATTCCGTAGTACGCTAATTGGTCCTTAATTTGAGTATGATTATGTGCTTAGCATGATTTTATGTGCCATTATGTGAATTTGAAGTTTTATCTGTTCACTGCAGGAATATCTGTCTGAATAATCTGCTTTGGAAATTAAATTGAAGGCCTTATCGACCACGGAATCCGAAATTGATTACGCCATTGTGATTGGCATAATTTTTATAGCCTATGGTGAAATTTAATTGAAAATTGATTCAGGTCAGATTAAATTGATTTAATTGATGAATTAAGTGCCCAAATATTTTATAGTGAAATATTATGTTAGTGGGGCTTGTTGTATTATAGCACTATACTCCCCTTTAACTCATATGAACTCAAATTTGAGTTAGACAATCGGGAGGAAGAGAGGGCCAGCCATAGTGAGAGAAAGGGAGAGGAATTGTGCTAATTTGGCTTAAAGCTTCGAAGTTTTGGAGAGTTAGCTCAAGAATTGACTAGGGCTTAGAAGATCAAAGCTTCTAGGTGAGTAATTCTTGGATTATAGTTTGTAACTTTTGTGTTCATGCTAATTTGGTGATCAAGAGTGAGATTGAAATGAAATTGTGTTGGATTTGTTGAATTGAAGCTTAATATGTGCATACATGTAAAGACTTACCTTGAAATTGCATGTTTGTGCGTGTTTGAAAACAAGTGTGTATAATCCATGTGAAATGTTAAAGGGAACTCATGTTTTGATTGACATTTGTGTTGTCTAAGTTGAGAATGTGGCTAATTCATCACATGCATGTAGATAAATCAAGAGATTGAGCTTCATAATGTTATAATCTTGCATTGGTGCCATGTTGGTATGAATATATTTGAGATTTGAGCCATTGCACGCAAGTAATGTAGCTGGAAAATCGATTTGGAGCTCAAGAACACAACCTGAAATTTCCAGAATTTTGACTTCCGCTTGAGCGGGGGAGAAGGGCCGCTCGAGCGGAGAAATCGTGCTCCCAGCACTTTTTGCAGAGTTGGATGTCTGCTCGAGTGGGGAGTTTTGTAGACAGGCCTTCCGCTCGAGTGCTCTATTCCACACCCGAGCATATTTTTCATATAACCAGTACTTTTGCAGGCCTTAACGGTCCGCTCGAGCGGGGAAGTTGACGCTCGAGCAGGGACCCTGTTCTCTGAAATTTTGTTCATGCATTCTGTGTTCTGTTTTCCGTTCTCTTTCACTTGTAAGCACTCTTAGGCATATGTTAAGCATTGTAAATGAGTTAATGAGATAAGAATAAAGCCTAAAGAGGAATATGTGAATTAAAGAACGGGTTGAATTGATAATGACCCTTTTGTGTTCATGGAATATGTAGGGTTAAGCTCCAGGGCGAATCCACAAGCTGATCACTGTGAGTAATATCGATATTCGAATAATTGTGAATGCAATTGTTTATTCCCTTATAAGCTTTATGATTTACTGAATGGGATTGTGGACAAAAGTCTGACATGAAAATAATTGGACCTAAGGTCGTTTTGATAGAAATGAATGGACCAGAGGTCGTTTTGATAAAAATGAATGGACCTGCGGTCGTTTTGATAGAAATGAATGGACCAGAGGTCGTTTTGATAGAGATGAATGGACCAAAGGTCGTTTTGATAGTAATGAATGGACCGGAGGTCGTTTTGATAGAACTGACTGCACCGAAGGTCGTTTTGATGTACATGAACGGACCGAAGGCCGTTTTGATATTTATGGATGGACCGAAGGTCGTTTTGACATGAATGAGTGGGCCGAATGCCATTTTGACACGAATGAGTGGGCCGAAGGCCGTTTTGCCACGAATATATGGGCCGAAGGCCGTTATGACATAAATGAATGGGCCAAAGGCCAGTATGTTTGGAAATACAGTCACTTGATCTAAACCTTGCATAAATGTACATATGTTAAGTAGGAATATGAATTGGGCCCAAGGCCGTTTGGAGTAGGTTGTTCTACATATTATTTATATGACTTCTGCATTTGATATTATTCACTGGGCTATTGCTCACGCTCATTCATGTGTTTGTAGGTGAGCTAAGGGAAGTCCAAACCCAACCCCAGTGAAGTCTTCCAGGAACGACATGAGTTTTGAGACAGCCTTGTGTCTCACGCACGAGACCTATGCTTGCCATTTTGTTATGTAACTATATTTTGTCTTGCTGGCAAGGACTTTATGTATATTTGTAAATAGTCTGTCATGGGTGGACTTAGTTGGATGATCCTGTCTGTAAAGAATTTTATGGTACTGTACTTTTGACGTGGGTTATTAACGTATATGAGTATGGTTTGTTTTGAAGTGCATATAAGCACGGCTCTATGGACAAAGTTTTTGATTATTGCTTCCGTTTGGCCCCTTTACTCTGTTGAGGTATGTCTATTTTGGTTTGAGGCCGTATGTAATTTCAAGATTACTGGCCGGTTACGTCCTTAACCCATAGGGGCAGGTTCGGGTCGTGACAGAGGTGCTCCTCAGGTCATACTTTACCGGGCACAAACCGAAAGGGAATGAAGAACCTATCACAATGCGCCATGCTTTGCTAACTAAGATACGGTGGGAAACGGACCCCCTTTTCACACTTTACTGGGTGCAAACTGGAAGGGAGGAGGAAACCTCTGTCAAGGTGCCACGCTTTGCTGGCTCAACACGGTGGGAAACGGACCCCCAAACATCAGCACAATAAAAATAGAATCACGCTAACCGACATCAATAATACACGGTGTAATACATATATCTAGTCCAATCACCACCATAACAATCACAATCAGTTAATTACATTAACTCATTCTTTTAAAATATACTTTGCGAACCACCATTCCACATGGGTTTTCCTTTGTTTCAAACATTACCAAAACACATCATGGAGTACTAAACATCAAGACCATAACTATTCAACAATAGTCTCACAACAAAAACAACATTTATAAATGTTTCAATTACCTCTTTAACAACATAATTCATAACTCAACAATGGAATTGTCTATTCACAATGTTCATTTATCATCAACAACACATCGTGTTACATCACATATCCCATCCTACAATAGTACTCATAGTCTATCTTTAGCAACAAGCAATACCTTCCTCCAACGATGGCCAAGGACAAAACTCTAGACGTCAATCACATAATCCGAAATAATAAATACCTCTTAGGTAATTCCATGTTCTTGTTCATTGGAAACTCTCACATTTTATAAAAAGATAGCTAATCCAAATTTGTTTTAAAAATAGGGCCTCCCTACTCAAATTCCTATCATACACATAATGACCAAAATCTGTTATCATTAGCCCCCAAAATCCCAATTTGGTCAACAACCACAACATAACCCCAATTTTCAATTTACATAAAACCTTTCTTCAACATTCTACAATTAATGAATGGAATACCAACCCTTCCAATCCCATATCCTAAATGTAAACATAACCCATAAACCCACGAATTTAAAGTCAAATCAACTCATATGCTTTTTAACAAAATCAACCATAAACTATGCTTTTAAATGTAGTAAAAATACCACAAGTCTATCTATAGAGAAGTATTGAAAACAAGCTCAAGAATCCCTACCTCTTGAAGTGAAGGGGAGAGAAGCCAAAAATCCACCGGCAACGAAAGCACGATCTGCTCAGATCAAAAGGAAGCCCTCGTGATCCTCTACATTTTAATCTATAGGACTAGGGGTAGAAAATGGGTGTAACTAGATGAAACCCAAGCTTTTAGGTCCAAGAAACCCTAAAATGGAAAAAAAGGGAGAGAGAGAAGAGGGAGAACAGCAAAAAGTGACTTTTTCAGTGCACTACGACCTTATATAGATGCGCAGACTGCTCAAGCGCAGGAAGTGATGCTCGAGTGTCCAGACACAAAAAGTTTGACCGCTCGAGCGCAGGAAGTGTCACTCGAGCATAGAATACAAACTCTCAGACGTTTTATTGACAAGTGATCACTGCTCGAGCACAAGAAGTATCACTTAAGCGAACACTACTTGAGTGCAAGAATGGCCACTCGAGCAAAGTATGAAAACTCCCAGTATCTCTGTAGACCTACGAAAGTGTTGGAAGTTCACAATGACCGCTTGAGCGCAAGAAGTGCCCCTTGAGCTCAGAAGCAAAATTCTAGGCAACAACAATTTGAGAAATAAGTTACAAACATGTTTCCAACACAACCAAGACACTCCAATAACCAAACCCAATAAAAAATGAGTGGAAGCAAGACATGAAAAACCATAAAAGGCAATGAAATCCGGATCCAAAACATCAACGGGTCGGATTCAAACCAGGGTCACCATACAAGGGCCTTCTTGTGCTCTGTTTCCTTAGTTACTTTTAAATGGACGTGTAATGCTAACTTTTATTGCGTCAATCCATTACCAAATACTTTATATTAATACCAATTTCAATAATATCACACATGTGCCAACACAAACAATAACTAAACAATAACATTCTCTCTTGGAAGCAATGATGATATATAAACAAAATCTAGTACAATGCCTTAGGCTTACATTAAATAATAACAAATCAAAGGGATTTACCCTTGTGCAATACATAGCATTTAGCCAAAAAATAAAAGACCCCGTGGCCTACATAAATAAAAGACTTCAAGTCTGAACAGTCCTTCCAGCTGTGCACTTGAAAAGTTTGTCAACACGTGGAATGAGCACAAAGCCAATAGAGATCCCAAAGATCTTAAACAATCACAACGGATAGTTAGATATGATCATGCATGCCCCACATTCATACATATATATAATGTGACATTTAATACCAAAGGTATACTTACATAAATACGGTTTCCTTTTTTTTTTTAAAAAAAAAATCGACTTTGTTCATTTTAGAAACATTAACTTCTTTTCTTAACAACCACCGTTTCAAACCAACGGATTTAGACAACCATTTGCCACAAATCTCAACTCGAAACCAGTACCATCCTCATCACATACATCCTACACCAAAACCTTAACACACACACACATACAGAAATCCACATAAACAGGTTTTTTTGTTTAATTAAACCAGTTCCAGTCTATTGACACTACAACCTAGTGATTTCTCTCATCACTGAGCACCACCTAAACCCGTGACCATCGCCAAGCGTCACCAAACCTTGTGGCCATCGCTGAGTACCACCAATCCCGTGGTCAACATGAGTATCACTCCAGAAACTAGTGCACTATAAGAAGATACACTCTGCCAGTGGCCATCGCTAAGCACCACCTATCCAACACCAGCACATCACGACTATACATAACTTGAATACACCCTAACTATTCAGTTAAAACTAAGTTGTTTTAATTAAATCAAATGCACGGAAGGCATCAATCAACACTTGTAACAAAATATGCTCCATGCACCTCCATTCAACAACGGGTTTTCATTCTCATCGAAATGTTTCTAAGTATTACATAACGTGAGGTAATACAATTACAAACACAATCCTCTCAATTGGTTACCACTTACTCAATAACAATATGATAAAACGAATTATATTCATAACAATTCCCATTCCCTATTCATTCCTCAACCTCGTCTCAACAACACCATACACATAACTAGATAGATAACATCTAATATTGACAACCAACAATGCACAATAGATTAATAAACGTAACTATTGACAACCAACCACCCAATTGTTCTACAATACACAATCCAATAACAACACCTAAGCATCTAGTAAGTAACAAACAATGGCATCCTCTATCGATGACTAAGGACAGAAATCTAAGATGCCAATTGCATAAATAAAAGCATAAAAAATTAATAATGTGTATCACCAACGTACCAATCCATTCTAACTCACAATTTATTTTATAAAAGAGGTAATCAATCGCATTTATTTTGAAAAGCTAGTTTTCACTATTCCAAATCCCCAACATACACAACAATTTTCAACACCCAATATTATTAATTTAAAACCCCCCAATTTCAACATAACAAACATAACCCAAAGCCCACATAACCTCAACTGTTTCTTTTAACATATAGAGATTATAAATCAAAATACCTAAAGCCTTCTAACCTCACATCCTAAACATGCTCTAACAACCCATAAACACAAATCCACAAACCCCCAAATCTAAACCCAAACCAACCCATATGCTTTTAATGAAATCAAAAATGAAAATCATACTTTATATGCAAAAAAAAAAATAAAATACCACACATCTATCTATGGCGCAATATTGAAAGAAACTCAAGAATCCCCACCTCTTGAAGCGAAGAGGAAACAACCCAAAAATCACCGGCGACGAAATGACGATCTGCTCAGATTAAAATGAAGCCCTTGCCGAGTTCTACGTTTTGGTTTATGGGACTTGCGGTAGAAAAATAGGTGGAAGGAGATGAAAACGAAGCTTAAAAGCTTGAAACCACCGAAAATGCTGGAAAGAGAGAAAATGAACTCAAAAATGAGATATTTTCTACTTTTCAAGAATTTTATACCCAGACGGACTGCGGGCGTGAACAAAAGGAAGGACGATCGCGGGCACAACCAACACCTTCGCGGGTGCAACTAAGGAAGTCGCGAGCTACCACCGCAGGCCACACATCCTTCTTCTAGCCAACAAACCTGAAGGTATGTTTTGGTTATGGCCTGGTCGCGGCCCCTCTCGCGAGCGCGACCACCCTTAACAATTCGCAGCCGAGAGCAAAGCGATCACTGGTGCAACCAACTAGGAACAAAACAACTGGGCAACTGATCCGTAGCTAACTCAAAGCACACAACGGACCCAAACCATGCAGATATAAACAGAACCACTAGGACAACTTGTAACAACCCCGATCCGTAATTAATTACTAATCCGTTATTAGGAATGCTAACTAAGTGTTTAGAATGGAATTATATGCTAATTGTGTATTTTGTATGCTACTTGGCTTTCTATCTATTACTCGTAGAAATATCTGTCTGGAATTCTGCTTTGATCTGAAAATTGAAAGCCTTACTATCATCCTCAACTGGAATTGGTTACATGAATATGTTATTTGAAATATTTAGAACACTTTGGTAAGTTTAATTAAAAATTAATTCAGTTTGGTAAATTAGGTTGTATTTAATTGATCCAATGTTTTAATTAATGTATTAATACATCATAGCTATATATATAGAGGCTTAAAGCTCATTTGAGCTCATTGTTTGTCATTCTTGAGTGCAAAAATCTGAAAATCAAGTTTAGAGAGAGTGAGCTCAATTGTAGAGAGAGAAAGTGTGTAATTGAAGAGGAACTTGAAGATATAATTTGAATCCATCAAGATTGTACAAGAACTAGTGTGTTTGAAGCCTCTAGGTAAGAATTTACTTCTCAATTCAGAAAGATAATATGTTTTAGAGTTGTATTCATGGATTAAACATGACCATTTGCATGTATTTTGGTAGTTGAAGTCAAGAAAGGGAAGAAGTTCTACATACATGCATGAATGTATGAAGTTTTGCCATGTTGAGGTTATATCCTAGCATCCATGTTGGTTTATGAGCTAATTTGTGCTTGCATGTTTCATTTCTTATGTTTTAGCCTTTAACTTCATGCTTTGGAAAAGGATTTTGTACATGCGTGGAGCTTTTGAGCTCAAATTTGATAAATTCATGAGTTTGGAGAAAAAGATTTGGAAATCTTGCATACATGAGCTTTTGAATTCAATTTTGGTAAATTTAAAGAAAGTTTGAATAAATGCTTTTAAGAGGTCATCTATTCATGTTTATGGAAAATTTTTCAAGTTTAAAGACAAGCCATGCATGAGTTTTGCCTTTGAATTTTGCATTTGGAAGCTCAAAACTCTGTTTAAAAAACCCGGAAAATTTGCAGACCGCTCAAGCGACGGATCTACTGCTTGCACGAAGAATGTTGTAGCTTGCTTTTCGTGCTCCTTTTAGATATGATTAGCCCTACAATTTGGACTCCCGTGGTTCTGAATCTGATTTCACAAGTGCAATGTGAAATAGATAAACACAAATGTGCCCAAATCCGACAAATCTTTTGGAAAATCAATTTTGAATCAAAATGCCAAAAATGGACTGCTTTGCCAGATTACAGAGTCACCACCTAAATATTTTTGAAAAATTTAGGAAACCCATGGCTCATGCCAAAGGCCACTTATCCGTCATCACCAAAGTGTCTAGGCTTGGGAACTTAGGTATGAGAGGGGAAGGTCATGAATTGAGCACCTCTCTCACTCGATCAAAGATTGGCCTCTACTAATCATGATGTGATTCTTATTTACATTATATGCTCTGGTTTTGGTTATTATGCTAACATTACTATGTGTTGCACGCAAGTATAAACTAATTTGCAAAAGTTAGAACGCTTTGATTTCATGTTTGTTTGAAAATTGGTTCAAATACGCGTCACTTGAAAAGGAGAGTTTATATGTTCATTAATTAATTTTTCCCAATTTAAGCAATTAGCCTTCATCTACAGGCATTCAAACATGTATATCATTTAAGAAAATAGCCTCATGGAAAGCATGCTCGATATGGCAACAATCACATATATGTGGCATGCTAAAACAATTAGTGCTCACCTAATACTCCAAGGTAAGCCAAACAAAACAAAATAGTTAGACACGCTCTAAGTCTCATCAACATATCATGGATTGATACATGACAATTCTCAGAACGATGAACCCGACATAATGTCCGGCCGAATCCAACCAACTCTAAACATTTTCTTTATGTTGGTTTAGTTCATTTTGAGCCGATTTTATTAGTCCTTGTCATTTTTTAGTCAATTTGTCCAAAGTGCGGGTTAAGTCCACTAAATGAGAAGAAATGTCAAATGAGAAGTGATCTATAGCATGAAAAAATAGATTATTCTTTGATGATGAACCTTCGAAGAGATTAAGCCAATGAGCATGTGTCTCTTTCTCATGCCTTGAATAACAATCAATCGCTTGAAATGACTCTCAAATGAAAGAAAAGAAGAAAAGAGGGAGGTTGCAGAAATGATTGCGAACTTGATTATTTAGGATGATACTCTTGATATGAAAACTAAGTAAAGAAAAGCCATCAACTCAAATGCCTCAGTGTCTAAGGCCTAAACAACCGAAGCCATGAACACTTACAACACAACAAGCTAGATATTCAAAGCATAAGCTATTTAAATAAATTAAAACAGCCCCTAAACGGCCCCTAAAGTGTAAAAAATCGTAGCTAAAAGTAAGAGAAAGTAAGTAAAAAGAGTAAAAAAAAAGTTATGGAACAAAGCCTAAGGAGGGGTGGCTAACCCCTTCACTTTTTGTAATTTTAAATCACATATTTCAGCCTCAAAACAGTCCAAGAATAGTCCCAAAACAGCCCATAAATAGTGGCTAAAAGTGTGTTTAAAGTGCACAAAAAGATAGACAAAAGCAATAGATATAAAGCTAGTAAGCAAAATCAAGGAGATGTGGCTAACCCCTCCACTTTTGAGATATTTAAACCATGTTTTTCAGTCTTTTAAACTCTGAAATCAGTATAAAAAACAAAGAAAAGAGTGCAAGAACAAAGGGTATGAGCTATGAAATAAGTTGCAAGAAAGGGTGTTAAACCTTTCTACCTTTGGTAACTATTCAACCCCAAATTCCAACACTTAGAATGGATCCAAAATAGTAGGGAAACACAAGAAAAAGATAGAAACAGATTGAAATGAAAGCAAGGAAAAAGTTGACAAGCTTATACCTCTTGAAAGAGAGGATGTTTCTTAGTTAACAAACTTGATTCAAAACACCCTCAAGGTTTTGAAATTTATTTTGAAATCTCAACAAAAAACTCCAAGAACTAGCTCTAATGGTGTATGTATTGTATATGTATTGTTGAAAAAGGTTTGAAGGTAAGAAAGGTGTTGAAGATGAAAGGGGGGATTTTTAGCTCTTTAAAGCCTTTGGAAAACTTGCTAACCTTTAATTTTGAATGCAGCGGCTCTATTTATAGAATTTGAGCCAAATTGGTCAAAAATATTTTCAAACAAAGCCAGCCGTCGAATTCCCGCCAGCTGTCTGTTTGGCACTATTGAGAGCCGGCTGGAACTATTAAGAGCCGACCAGCCCCCAAAACACACGACTAGACCCAAAAATGAAAGGCCAGGTCTAAAAAGGCATTCTGGATAAATTTTCATTGAAATCCGGCCAGCACTAAATGAGCCACGGCCTGATCTAAATGGACCCGGCTGGCTCCAAAAATCTACATTCCAAGCCCGACTTCAAACCAGCATATCTCTCTTATTTGGACTTGGTTTTAGATGATTCTTGAGTCTAAGTTGAATACCTGGAAGTCTACTTTCCAATGGTGGTGATCTCATATCTAAATTCTAATTGTGCAAAGAGATATGAATAATTTAGTGAAGGCTGCTCATTCTTTCTTAATAGTTTGATGCTCAACTTCTTCTTAAACTAGTTTTCTTCCCTCCCATCCTATTTCCTTCAACTCCAAACCTGTAAATAAGATGTTTTTAAAGAGTTTTCAACGAGTTCACCTCCTTCCCATGTATCTCCACTTTGTCCTTGCTCAGTTTACCGAAAAATATAATGTTTTAAAGGAAATGCGAGCCTTGGAACATCGTAGAAGCATTTGAAAAAATATTTTGAAAAAGAGGGTTTTAAGGTTTAAAATAGTTTGGCCAAAATGGGGTGTAAGGTTTGGGATTAGAACTTGAATCCAAATTTCTTCGCTAAAAATTCAAAAGATTGCACAGTGTAACTTTCATCATCGGGTGTTTGGAATAAAGCGCAGAAGTCTTAAGGGTGGTAAAAAATGGAGTGTCTACAGTTGCCCCTCTTTGACAGAGCTCGAATGGTCATGAAGTGACGTGAGTGAATGTCAAAGCCTAAAGACGACCCATTTTGATGAGGCTGTAAGACTTGGGCAAACAAACAAAATGCAGATGCAGTTGGTTGAACCTGAGGGTTGCCTACGTATCCTATTGCAAGGAATCAAGCCAGTGTAGTTCAGGGGCAGGATGCAAATGATACACAATATAACGAATCAATGCAAATGATATATAATATAAGCAATCTAAACCACGAGTAGTGCTTACCACACAAATATCATAAAGGAATGTAGATGCAAATCAAACTACGTTTTATATAGAAAAGAAGTGTGGGCATGAGCCAAACGACGCCTAACATAGGCTAAGTGCCTACATCTTTAATACTGGCCTCAGCGAGCATGGATGCGTACACATAACAGAACCATGTTTTAACGTGAAAGGGGTACGACCACTTGCAAAACTATGTTTTTCATAGAAAAAGAAAAAGTACAAGTAATTAGGTGGTATGATATAAGTGAGGAATGATTTGCAGGGGAAAGATAATATCTTAAATGCTGAATGCAACAAGACAAAGTACGATGCAATGAATGCAATAGACGAAGTGAATAAGGGGCGCAGGCCAAACCATGTCTTGCCTAGAAAAGGCATAGACACAAACCAAATCACGTCTAACACAAAAAAGGTGCCGACACCCTCAATACTGACCTCAACGCAGAATAGGTACTTACACATGACAAAACCATGTTTCAACGAGGGAAAGGTATGAGCACATGCTAAACTAAGCTTAACATGGAAAGGATGGAGGTAAGTGTAGTAGATGGATGCGATAGATGCTATATGCAATGTAATAGATGATACTAGATGATGAATGTGATGTAGCAGCTAGAAAATGAAAGTACCTTACAGGGGTAATTAGCGAGGACTCACCTTACGCTGCTGGGGAGCTTCATTTTCTTCTTGGTTTTAGGGCTTTTTCCTTCATCTTGCGCTTCGAAACCACAGGTACTACTTTTCTTCCTGGCTATGCTTGGAACTTTCCCTATTCTCCAACAAGGTAAGAGGCTAGGTTAGTTCAGTATCTTGAATTGAGGTACATATAAGCTACCTCAACCTATGGGGCTGCCATACAGATTTGAAGTAAAGGATACGCCCCTAAGTATTTAAACCAGACTTTAGTCTCATAAATTCCAAACCTTTGTATTCTAGGCATCGCCATTCAAACTCTAGTTTCCACCGTCTCAATTGATCTCTTACGAACTCATTACAAACACAGCCAGGTGGCTATATGTGACAACCCTCACCTCGGATTAGTGCTAATCTATGATTAAGCATGATAAATAACTTCTTAGGATGAAATCCTGAATTGATTACATGAGTGCATTGTTTGTAATTGCATTTCTATCTGTTCGCTATACAATGATCTGTTCACGTTTTAAGTTTTGAACTGCAAATTGAAAGCCTTATCGGCGACCGAGTCTAAAATTGACTAGTGTTTTATGTTAATTAGGATTTTTGTGATTTTATGGTAGGTTTAATTAAAATTTGATTTGGAATGACTAAATTAGATTAAATAAAGTTAAATTACATTAGTTTTTTTTTATTACCAAATTGCCATTAGTGGCCATTTTCTATACCTCATTCATACTTGATGCATCATTCTCATTTCTTCATCCTTTCTTGAGCCAAAACTGAGAGAGAGAGAGAGACAGAGAGAGAGAGAGAGAATTGGGAGAAACTTGATTTCATCAAAAATTGGCTTGGAAGATTAGAGGATTTGAAGAGAATTTGCATGTTTGAGCTCCCACATCTAGAATTCAAGGCATAAGGTAGGGAATTCATCCTCTCATTTGTGAATTTAAGTTGTTTCATGCTTAGTTCATGGAAATTTGGAGTTTAAAGTCTAGAATTAAATTGAAGAGTTGAATTGTGAGCTAATTCATGCATGCATGTACATGTTCTTGTAGTTTGAGGTTGTTTTCATGAGAATTTCTTACATGCATGTTCACATTTTCATTGTGGTCCGAGAATTCACCATGATTTTGAGCTAAACCTTACATTTGATCATGTGTTAGAAGCTTTGAGTTCAAATGGAAACATGCATGGTGCATTTACATCATGTTCTTGCTTAATTCATGGAGTCTCTTTGAAATTGTGTTCAATTGACTTACCCTTGGGCTTTGATTTTACAAATTGATCTTTAAAACATGTTATATCGTTGGTTTTCAAGTGTTTTCCAAGAAATTGGCCCAAAAGGTTGAGTTTTGATGAGTTTGACTCTTGGTTTGAGCTTTGGGAGCAAATCTGGAAATTCCAAATTTTGGCTTCCATGCTCGAGCGACCATCTTTTATTCAAAGCTCCGCTCGACTGACGGAATGTTGGCTCAAGCGTAGATTGCAAGCTCTCAGATTTTTTATGCACGCAGACACAAGCTCGAGCGACGAGACCCACGCTGGAGCGAAGAGCTGTGTCTCACGCTCGAGCGAGCATCGAGCGAGCGTCGAGCGGGGATTTCCAACATCCAGTACTTTTGCATTTTTACAGACTGCTCGAGTGAGGAAGTCTACGCTCGGGTGACCCCTCTGTTTTGGTAAGCTCGCTCGAACGAAGAAAGCCACGCTTGAACGAGACCCCTGTTTCAGCAAAATTTTGAAAAGTGTTTTAAAGTGTAACTTTTGCATCCTCACCCCATCCTAGGCATTCCTAGGCCATGTTTAAGGCATCTCATTGAGGATAATGTTATAGAACCACACCGAGTCAAGATAGGGACTAAGATTATTATTTTCCCAAATGTCCAGCTTAGTGTGTGTTCATTCTGTAACTATGTAGGGTTGGCATCCGAGGATGCTCATTAATCTGTTTGTAGCCCAGAACTCTGTGAGTAACAATGTTGTAAAGATACGTTCAACTATAACTATTTCTGAACGATTGATTGAACTGTTTTCTGAAATGACAATGCTTACTGAATGAATGTTTGTCCTATTTTTATGAACTGTACTTGTGGCATTCATAGAAACTTACTGTTACTGTACTGTTACTGTTACTGCTACTGTTACAGAGATCTCTGTCAGTTCCAATGTTGGAACCACTACTGTTTACTGCTATGATGGCCATCAACTGACTGATCGGTCTATTAAGACGTACTGTACTGTTTTGCTATTGGATGTACCACATATGACTGCTTTGGCTTCTAAATAACTGATATTACTGTTTAAATACTGAAAGGAGATTCATTCTTAACCTCTTTGCACAACTGTTATTCACTGGGTTTTAGCTCACTGTTTATACTTATATGTAGGTGTCCAAGCACCGGACCGGAGCCAGGAGCGTCGGGTTAGCTCCCGTTTTGTCAAGCCAACCGTTGTGCCTCGCTTTGAGGTTCCAAGTCTGACCAAGCTAAGGCTGCTTTCGGGTGTTGGAGATTTCCCTTTTTGTCTCTGTTTTGTATTGACTGAATAAGTTGACTATACAGTTATGGTGAAGAGATTAGGTCCCTAACCTGGATGTTTTTGTATATGATGTTGTACATATGTTTTGGTTATGTATGTGAATATTTTCATAAAAGTCTTTTCGCATTCAGATTGTCACAGCTCATTGGACATCTTTTAATTACTGTTTGGCTTCCGCCAGCCCCTTACTCTCTATTACTGTCTCTACTGTTAAGCAGGCCTTTGGTAATCGTGGATTACTGGCCGGTTACGATGCTTAAACCTATAGGGTCAGGTTTGGGTCGTGACAGAGTGGTATCAGAGTGATACCAAGCACGAGTTATACCGCACACACGTGTCCAAATGAGCTATAGGATGTCCTAGAAAAGTAATTAGGGCATTGCATGAGCATGAAAAAGTGTGTGTGGCCATGACATCAATATATGTGCTAATGTGTTTAAGTAAGCAATTCCTATGTTTATTGTTATCGTATTGTATATAGTGAAATGGACAATGCAAAGAATGCCGATGAAACTGAATCGTCTGATGCCAGAATGGCGAGGTTAGAAAGAACAGTTGAACTATTGACCGAAGCCCTAAGGCAATAACAGAACCCACAGCCCCCACCTTCTCCCGTACAACTTGAACAACATATAAATGATGATATAATTGCTCTGACGTAGAAGTTCAACAAAATGAAACCACCATCATTCCAGGGAGGCCTTGAACCATTGAAGGCCGAAGCATGGGTTTTGGAGACCAAAAAATTATTTGAAGTGTTTCCTTGTTCTGAAGCACACAAAGTGTTATTGGCCAGCTTTACTTTACAAGAAGAAGCTAGGCGGTGGTGGATGCTTGTCCATGATGTAAATAATGTCATGACTTGGGCTCAGTTTAAAGAAGCCTTCTTCGAAAAGTACTTCCCTCAGTGTGTTAGGGACTGCAAGGTGACCGAATTTGAACAGTTGAAGCAAGGTACCATGTCTGTAGCTGAATATGAATCAAAGTTCACTGAACTTGCCCGATATGCACCACATATGGTGGGCACTGATTATAAAAAGGCCAGGAAGTTTGAAGCCGGACTTAATGTTGAGATACTTGATCGAATTAATGTCCTGAAACTGCTTAAGTATGTAGATGTTCTGGACTGAGCAATAATAGCTGAGTCGAATATCGAAGCATTGAAGCAAACTGAAACAACAGCAACTGAGTGGCGTGGCAAGAGACGGGGCTTTAAGTTTAAGAAAAGGCCGAAACAATTCATCTAATAAAAAGTAGAATACAGGGTCAACAAACAGTTCTAGTCAGGGAAGTGGTTCCATACCGCCCTGTTCAGAGTGTGGCAAGAGGCACAAAGGGGTTTGCTATAAAATTTCGGATGAATGTTATAGGTGTGGCAAAGTGGGCCACATGGTCAAAGATTGCCCTTCCACTCTTCAAGGCAATAGTAAAGCTTCGGCTAGAGCTGCAGCATCAACTGTCACACCGAAACCCAACCCCAAAGCTACAGGAAACGAGCCTTTAAGGCAAGGCCGAGTGTTCGCACTTGTACCGGGAGACGTGCAGAACACCGAGACCGTTGTGTCAGGTATACTCTCAATCTGTACTCAAAATGCATATATTCTGATTGATTCAGGGTCTATACATTCATTTGTTTCGCATGCTTTTTCGCGAAAATTAAATAGACCACTGGAACCCCCGAACTACTTGTTAGTTGTGTCTTCACCCGTTGGGGGATCCATGACTTGTGCCTATATGTATCCTGCATGTGAAATTGTTGTTGGGGATGTGCATCTGTATATTGATTTACTACCTTTGAACATTGATCATTTCGACGTAATTTTGGGAATGGACTGGTTAACAAAATATCATGCTACCATAAATTGTGTAACGAAACAAGTTGTTTTCCATCCATCTGGATTGCCTGAATTTGTGTTTAACGGAGTTGGAGTAGTACCTCCCGCATACCTGATTTCATCCATGAAAGCCTTCAAATTAATTAGAAAGGGGTGTAAAGGGTATTTATGTTGCATATTGGCTGTTCCTACTGATACTAAAGCTAATGTGGACAGTATTCCTTTAGTCAGAGAATTCCCAGATGTTTTCCCAGATGATTTACCAGGGGATTTGATTGATAGGGAGATTGAGTTCACCATTGAAGTGGTACCGGGTACACAGCCAATTTCCAAAGCTCCTCACAGAATGACACCTACCGAATTGAAAGAATTGAAAGTTCAGCTACAGGTGTTGTTGGATAAGAAGTTCATCAAGCCCAGTACTTCACCGTGGGGTGCACCAGTTTTATTTGTGAAAAAGAAAGATGGCTCATTGAGACTTTGCATTGACTACCGTGAACTGAACAAGGTAACAGTGAAAAACAGATACCCATTGCCTCGTATTGATGATTTATTTGATCAGTTACAAGGTGCTCAAGTTTTCTCCAAAATTGACTTTAGATCCGGATACCATCAGTTGAAGGTAAAAGTAAAAGACATTGAAAAGACTGCCTTTCGAACGAGGTACGGACATTATGAATTTCTTGTTATGCCTTTCGAAGTTACTAATGCACCTGCTACATTTATGGACCTCATGAATAGAATTTTCAAACCATACCTTGATGAATTCGTAGTTGTTTTTATTGATGACATTCTGATCCATTCCAATAGTAAAGAAGAACATGAACATCATTTGAGAATTGCCTTACAGACCCTAAGAGAACAGAAACTGTATGCAAAACTAACGAAATGTGAATTTTGGCTGGATGACATAATGTTTTTGGGACATGTGATTAGTAAGGA
The DNA here is from genome assembly GCF_004153795.1 of Camellia sinensis. NCBI lineage: Eukaryota > Viridiplantae > Streptophyta > Magnoliopsida > Ericales > Theaceae > Camellia > Camellia sinensis. Next base: position 631,966 of record NW_021030541.1, on the reverse strand, counting down.
TGGCATTTCAGTTGACCCACAGAAGATTGAAGCAGTGGTAAATTGGCCTAGACCGACAAATGTTACTGAAGTTCACAGTTTCTTGGGTTTAGATGGGTACTACAGAAGGTTTGTGAAAGATTTCTCCAAAATCGCCCTACCATTGACCCAGTTGACTCAAAAGCGGATATCATTTGACTGGACCGATCAGAGAGAATCAACTTTCCAAGAGTTAAAGACTCGATTTGTGACTGCATTGATTCTTACCCTACCCTTAGGTACGGATGGATTTACTATTTTCAGTGATGCTTCTTATAAGGGTTTGGGATGTGTTTTAATGCAAAATGGACGAGTTATTGCGTATGCTTCCCGACAACTAAGACCACATAAAAAGAATTACCCGACCCATGACCTAGAACTTGCTGCAGTAGTGTTTGCATTGAAAATTTGGCATCACTACCTCAATGGGGCAACATGTGAAGTGTACACCGACCACAAGAGTTTGAAATATTTCTTTACACAGAAAGAGTTGAACATGAGGCAGCGGAGATGATTGGAATTAATAAAAGATTATGACTTGCAAATTTTGTACCATCCAGGGAAAACTAACACTGTTGCCGATGCACTTAGCCGGAAATCAATTGGAAATTTAGCCTGTTTGTTCACCGGACAAAAAGAACTGTTGTGTGATCTTGAAAAATTTGAAGTTGAAATTGTGTTACGAGAACAAGGTGGAACATTGGCTGCTATTTCATCTCAACCATCACTTATTGAGGAGATTAAAGAGAAACAACATCAAGATGACTTTCTGAAAAGAATTATTGAAGAATGGGAATCCAAACCAAGGCCGGACTTTAAATTTGAAAACAATGTGTTGAAATCTTAGGGAAGGTTGTGTGTACTGAATGATTCTGAACTGAAAAGGTGAATTTTGCAGGAAGGCCACAATTCAAAATTCTCTATCCATCCAGGAAACACAAAAGTGTACCAAGATTTGAAACTGAATTTTTGGTGCCCGGGAATGAAGAAGGAAATTGCCGATTTTGTGTCTAAATGCCTACATTGCCAACAAGTCAAAGCCGAACATCAACGACCCGCAGGCTTGCTTCAGCCTTTGCCCATACCGGAGTGGAAATGGGAACATATCACCATGGACTTCATTGTTGGGTTACCTCGCTCCAGTAAAGGTATGGACTTAATTTGGGTTATTGTTGATAGATTGACCAAATCTACTCACTTCTTACCTGTCAAAACAATCTTTAATGCGAACAAATTGGCCACAATTTATAGTGATGAAATTGTTAGATTGCATGGAGTGCCTGTATCTATTGTTTCTGATAGGGACTCGAAGTTTACATTGAGATTTTGGCAAAGTCTACGAATATCACTGGGTACTGAATTGAGACATACCATCCTCAGACAGTGGTCAGTCAGAAAGAACCATCCAGACTCTAGAGGATTTACTGTGGATGTGTGTTCTTGATTTCCAAGGAAATTGGGAAAGTCATTTACCTTTGGCTGAATTTGCCTACAACAACAGTTTTCACTCGAGCATTGGTATGGTGCCTTTCGAGGCTTTATATGGCAGGAAATGTCGATCTCCTATTTGCTGGGCAGAAGTTGGAGATGGGCCGTTGCTTGGGCCCGAGATTGTACAAGAAACCACAGAAAAAGTGAAATTGATTCAAGAAAGATTGAAAACTGCACAAAGCCGACAGAAAAGTTATGCGGATGTCTGAAGGCGAGACAGGGAGTATGAAGTGGGTGATCATGTTTTTGTTAAAGTGACACCGATGAAAGGCCAGACCCGTTTTGGGGTTAAGGGTAAACTAGCACCAAGATATGTTGGGCCGTACGAGATTATTAAAAAGATTAATCCGGTGGCGTATCAAGTAGCTTTTCCTCCTTAAATGGAGCATATACATAATGTCTTCCACATTTCAATGTTGAGGGATTATCTTCGGGATTCCTTCCACGTTATTGAGCCTACCCGTGTAGTGTTGAGTGATGACTACACTTATAAAGAATGGCCTATTCAGATTGTAAACCGACGAATCAAGAAGTTGAGAAATAAAGAAATTCCGTTAGTGAAAGTGGATTGGCAAAACCATGGTGGCACTTATGCCACTTGGGAAAGGGAAGACGATATGAGGAAAAGATATCTTGAATTGTTTCCCCTGAATCCGGTATTCTTCCAAAATGAAGTTAATTCGAGTTTGGAGGACCAAACTCTTTTTAAGGAGGAAAGACTGTGATAACCTTGTTCCATATTTGGCTAATTGGTGTTTATTATGAATTTGATTATGTGTCTGATATGATATTCTGTGCCAATTATGTGCATATATGTGGTTTTGACTTTCTATCTGTTCACCGTAGGAATATCTTGTTGATTATCTGCTTTGGAATTTAAATTGAAGGCCTTATCGGCCACCGAAACCGAAATTGGTTGCGCTATTGTGATTAGCGTAATTTTTAGAGCCTACGGTGAAATTTGATTGAAAATTGATTCGGATCAAATTAATTAGATTAAATTAATGGTGTACTGCCCAAATTGTTTACTGTTGATAATTGTAATTAATGGGACTTATATATAAGTGGAGCACTACACTCAATTCTCCTCTTTAGCTTCATTTTGGCTGATTTAACTTTAAGAATAGTGAGAGAGGGTCGACTAGAGAGGGAGAAAGAAGAGAATTGTGTGTTTGGGCTCAAGTTTGGGAAATTGGGAGGTTGAACTCAAGATTAAAGCCTCTAAGTAAGTAATTCATGGATTTTAAGTTGTAATTTTATGAATTCAAGATTGATTAATGATCAAGAGCTTGAACTAAATTGACTATGATGTGATTGAGTTGATTTTGTTAAATTGGAAGTCATAGAACTCATGCATGCAAGAAATTGTTATAAATTTCCATGTTTGGGCATTAAATGTGTAACCCATGTTGAATTTTGGTTGAAATCCATGTATTTGACCATCTCTTCATCATATAAGTTGAGAATGAGGGTCATATGTCACATGCATGTACAATTCATGGGAGTAGAAGCTTTGAATGTTTGAATTTGGTATGTTGGTGATGAGTTTGGAACAATTTGAGTCATGCATGTAAGTAATTCATAGAATTGAGCTTCAAAATGTTGTAATTTGGTGTTTGTACCATGCTAGTACATGTATATGTGAAGTTTGAGCCAAAATCATGCATTTAGAGCCTTTAAATATCAAGTTGAAGCTCAAGAACATGTTCTGGATTTTCCAGAAAATTTGATGTCTGCTCGAGCGGAAGAACCGCCGCTTGAGCGTGAAATTCGTGCTCCCAGTATATTTTGCAGACAAGGTGTCCGCTCGAGCGGGGAAGTTCACGCTCGAGGGAGGAGCTATGTAGGCAGACCTTCAGCTCGAGCGCCCGACTTCACGCTCGAGCGTAAATTTGATGCATCGAGCGGGGAAGTCCACGCTCGAGCGGGGGACCCTTGTTTCTGAAACTTTGAAAATATATTATGTGTTTCGTTTTCCGTTCCCTTTCACTTCTAAGTACTCTTAGGCATGCATTAAGCATTGTAAATGAGATAAGAAGATAATAATGAAGCCTAAAGAGGAATATGTGAATTAAAGAACGGATTGAATCGGTTGTGACCCATATGTGTTATGTGATGTGTAGGGTCAAGCTCCAGGGCAAATCAACCAGCCGATCACTGTGAGTAATATCTTAACAAAGATATTTGAATGGCAGGAAATGTCGATCTCCTATTTGTTGGGCAGAAGTTGGAGATGGGCCGTTGCTTGGGCCCGAGATTGTACAAGAAACCACAGAAAAAGTGAAATTGATTCAACAAAGATTGAAAACTGCACAAACCCGACAGAAAAGTTATGCGGATGTCTGAAGGCGAGACAGGGAGTATGAAGTGGGTGATCATGTTTTTGTTAAAGTGACACCGATGAAAGGCCAGACCCGTTTTGGGGTTAAGAGTAAACTAGCACCAAGATATGTTGGGCCGTACGAGATTATTAAAAAGATTAATCCGGTGGCGTATCAAGTAGCTTTTCCTCCTTAAATGGAGCATATACATAATGTCTTCCACATTTCAATGTTGAGGGATTATTTTTTATGTAACTTCTGTTATTTGTTTGATATTATTCACTGGGCTATCGCTCACGCTCATTCATGTGTTTGTAGGTGAGCCAAGAGAGGTCCAAAACCAGCCTCAGTGAAGTCTGTATGGAACAACTAAGGTTTTGAAGAGTCAGCCCTCGTGTCTCACGCACGAGACACGTCTTCGCCTTTTGTTATTTTATGTTGTTTTGTCATGTTGGCGAGAACTTTAGCTTACGTCTGTATATAGTTTTGATTAGCTGACCTAGACTTGAATGATCCTCTCTGTACAAAACTTTACGTTACTGTATTTTCTTATGTGAGTTGTTAACATATTTATGTATGGAATGTTATGATGTGCATATAAGCACAACTCTATGGACAAAGTTTTTTAATTTGCTTCCGTTTGGCCCCTTTAGTCTGATGAGTTTTGTCTTATTTGGTTTGAGGCCGTAGGTAATCTCGTGATTACTGGCCGGTTATGACCTTAACCTATAGGGGCGGGTTCGGGTCGTGACAAAGACTGTGACAACCCTCACCTCAGATTAGTGCTAATCTATGATTAAGCATGATAAATAACTGCTTAGGATGAAATCCTGAATTGATTACATGAGTGCATTGTTTGTAATTGCATTTCTATCTATTTTCTATACAATGATCTGTTCATATTTTAAGTTTCGAACTGCAAATTGAAAGCCTTATCGGCGACCGAGTATGAAATTGACTAGTGTTTTATGTTAATTAGGATTTATGTGATTTTATGGTAGGTTTAATTAAAATTTGATTTGGAATGATTAAATTAGATTAAATAAAGTTAAATTACATTAATTTGCTTTTATTACCAAATTGCCATTAGTGGCAATTTTCTATACCTCATTCATACTTGATGCACCATTCTCATTTCTTCATCCTTTCTTGAGCCAAAACCGAGAGAGAGAGAGAGAGAGAGAGAGAGAGAATTGGGAGAAACTTGATTTCATCAAAAATTGGCTTGGAAGATTAGAGGATTTGAAGGGAATTTGAATGTTTGAGCTCCCACATCTAGAATTCAAGGCATAAGGTAGGGAATTCATCCTCTCATTTGTGAATTTAAGTTGTTTCATGCTTAGTTCATGGAAATTTGGAGTTTAAAGTCTAGAATTAAATTGAAGAGTTGAATTGTGAGCTAATTCATGCATGCATGTACATGTTCTTGTAGTTTGAGGTTGCTTTCATGAGAATTTCTTACATGCATGTTCACATTTTCATTGTGGTCCGAGAATTCACCATGATTTGGAGCTAAACCTTGCATTTGATCATGTGTTAGAAGCTTTGAGTTCAAATGGGCACATGCATAGTGCATTTACATCATGTTCTTGCTTAATTCATGGAGTCTTTTTGAAATTGTGTTCAATTGACTTACCCTTGGGCTTTGATTTTACAAATTGATCTTTAAAACATGTTATATTGTTGGTTTTCAAGTGTTTTCCAAGAAATTGGCCCAAAAGGTTGAGTTTTGATGAGTTTGATTCTTGGTTTGAGCTTCGGGAGCAAATTTGGAAATTCCAGATTTTGGCTTCCATGCTCGAGCGAAGGATTCCACGCTCGAGCGAAGGATTCGACGCTCGAGCGACCATCTTTTGTTCAGAGTTCCACTCGAGTGACGGAATGCTGGCTCGAGCATAGATTGCAAGCTCTCAGGTTTTTTATGCACGCAGACGCATGCTCGAGTGACGAGACCCACGCTCGAGCGAGCATCAAGCGGGGATTTCCAACATCTAGTACTTTTGCATTTTTACAGACGGCTCGAGGGAGGAAGTCTACGCTTGAGCGACCCCTTTGTTTTGGTAAGCTCGCTCGAGTGAAGAAAGCCACGCTCGAGCGAGACCCCTGTTTCAGTAAAATTATGAAAAGTGTTTTAAAGTGTAACTTTTGCATCCTCATCACATCCTAGGCATTCCTAGGCCATGTTTAAGGCATCTCATTGAGGATAATGTTATAGAACCACACCGAGTCAAAATAGGGACTAAGATTATTATTTCCCCAAATGTGTAGATTAGTGTGTATTCATTCTGTAACTGTGTAGGGTTGGCATCCGAGGACGCTCATTAATCTGTCTGTAGCCCAGAACTCTGTGAGTAACAATGTTGTAAAGATACGTTCAACTATAACTATTTCTGAACGATTGATTGAACTGTTTTCTGAAATGACAATGCTTACTGAATGAATGTTTGTCCTATTTTTATGAATTGTACTCGTGGCATCCATAGCAACTTACTGTTACTGTTACTGCTATTATTATAGAGATCTTTGTCAAATAAGTTGACTGCACAGTTATGGTGAAGGGATTAGGTCCCTAACCTGGATGTTTTTGTATATGATGTTGTACATATGTTTTGGTTATGTATGTGAATATGTTCATAAAAGTCTTTTCGCATTCAGATTGTCACAGCTTATTGGATATCTTTTAATTACTGTTTGGCTTCCGCCAGCCCCTTACTCTATATTACTGTCTCTACTGTTAGGCAGGCCTCTAGTAATCGCGAATTACTGGCCGGTTACGATGCTTAAACCTATAAGGGCTTGTTTGAGTCATGACACTATACTAGACCACCTGAAGTCATTCGGGCACGGCAAACACCAAAGGAATTGCACCTCTAGAGGTTTTAAGGTCTCCTAGACCCAGTGAGAGCACAAGACAGTGCGAGTGAGGTGCACAAAATAGTGCAGGAAAATAAATACACAAGACTCAAGGTGCACAAAATATTACGATGCGAGGTGAATGCAAAAAATACTGCAATGCAAGATGAATGCACAAAACCGTGTCGTGTGGGTGCACAAGACAATGCGATACAGGGTGCACAAAACAGTGTGAACTCAAGGTGCCCAAAACAATGCGATGCAAAGTGCACAAAATAGTGCGATACATGGTGTACAAAATAGTGCGATGCAAGTGGATGCACAAAATAGTGTGAGATAGGGTGAATGCACAAAACAGTGTGCTACAAGGTGCACAAAACAGTGTGAACTCAAAGTGCACAAAACATTGCAATACAAAGTGAACAAGATAGTGTGATACAAAGTGCACAAAATAATATGATACTCAAGGTGCACAAAATAGTGCGACGTGAAGTGCACAAAATAGTGTGATACTCAAGGCGCTCAAATCAGTGCGATAGAAAGTGCATAGGATGCATGGTATGTAAAGGGAAATGAGCAATACTCAGAGTAATGCTTCATGTACCTTAGGAAATAAGTGCATGGCAACTTGCCACAATTTATTTGAAATCAACTTGCCATAACTTATTGAAATGTAATTGAAAAACACTGCGAAAGGTAACTCGACGAAACAGAATGTATGAGCATATATGCATAATAAAAAGCACATGTATTAATTAGAGGGGAAAATGGCAATCCCAAGAGAGTTTTGAAATGGTCGGAGACAACTTTCAATAGCTGAATCATATCAGAATCATCATGGGGGTGAGCTCACCCAAATCCAGGGAAAAGTGCCCGCTAAATGGCTCTGAGCGGATTGAGAGAAAGGTTAGGTTCATGCCCCTTGTGTAATTGATGACACAATCAGATGTACTGAAAATTGCCCCTAGTGTCTAGTCATTGGCCACCGATTGGGTTCATGCCCCTTGTTTGATGGATGGCGTGGTCAAATGTAATGAAAAGTGCCCCTAGTGTCTAGTCACTGGCCACCTTTTTAACATTATGTAGGCACATGTGATGGGGATCATCAGATCCTAGAATGATTGCTAACTAATTAGACTGATGCTTTTCTTCTATCCCAGCATGTTGAGAATCTACTTCATTTTCCCCCAAAGTAGTGACAGATTCCTCACATACACTTTTCAATGATCATGAATATGATGCCCCTTGTATGGGCACTCTTAGTTTGTTTATAAATTCCACACATGGACTTGTTTTCGTGTTTGGAGCGAACATTCGTGTATGAAATTTTGGCGATGCCACTCTGTTGAACTTTAAGCTACAAACACACTATGGTGACTCGATGAAGAGCGCTGACCGAGACAAACACCAGGCATGACAAAACTGAATTTACAACTAACCCAAAAAAAAAAAAAAAAAGACTCAAGGTAACTGATCATTTATAGTGCCCCTGGTATTACTTATGTTCCCTTTAGAACTCAATTTCGCAAAACACGAGTTTTGATTCATTTTTTGTTGCGTAAGTTAGAGATTCCACTGATAAGTTCAAGTATTGAAAATTTCTCCACTTGTTGATTCAAGCTAGTTCTTTCTTACCCAACGCAAGTATGATATGTGTAGCAGTCGGTGTAGCTCATGGATTGATGTGAAGCTGAGGACATAAATCGGGCAAGATGATTGGGTCGAGACGAACAAGATGGATATGGTTGAGCCCGAACTTCAGGATGAAGTTGGCTACGTATCCTAAGAATGGAAATCAGGTCAACGTAGTTCATGGCTGAGGTTCATTCGGGTATTGCTGTAGACACCCCATTTTTTACCGTCCTCAAGACTTGGACGTCACCGTCTAAACACCCAGTGATCATCCATGTTTGTGTTCGTTTGGAATTCCTGAAGGTCTCGGCTACGCGCCTTGCCTCAGGATCTCCGAAATCAACTGTTTAGTGTCTGGTTTTGCACCAAACACTTGTGTTTTGCCTTGGAGGGGCAGGGAATGCGTTGTGAGGCATCCCCACACATCACCGGCCATGGCCAGAGGCCACCGGCTGGTGTTTTGATGCCATCGGCAATGTATATTGCCGGTCGGCATTCTTTGTTGCCAATCGGCCATTTATTTTGTCAAAATGGCAATTTTGGATGGCCGATCACTGTTCATCTACTTTTAGTAGATATTTTGTGCCAGCTGTGATAGCTGGCACCCACCTTTGCTCCCCTCCATACACGTGTATGGAGGGATTTTCCTCTTAGCAAGCTTGTTTTGTAAGCTTTGCAAGAGGGAGCTTCTATAAGAGGAGGGCTCTCCTCCCTCTTCTAAGGTTAGAAAACATTGTTAGAGAAGCTCTGGTTCTAGGTTTAGGGTTTTATATCTATCCTATATCTATATCTCCCCTGGGTTTGTCTATATCCTAGCTCTATATCTCTCTTCCTCTTGTGTTTAGTGTGTGTGTTTGGGCTCACTATTGCACACAAACACATAGTGTTACACCTTTTCTTGGTTCTGAAGGACCAGAGGTCTGTTCTTGGAGTTTTGGGGCTGGTTTAAGCTCAAGGAAGCAGCTGGTCCACCATTTGTGAAGAAGATCTTCAAGGGTAAGAAGTTTGTCCCTTTATTCCCCATTTTTGCATTGTATTTTTGCCTACCTTGCAATTGTTTTTGTTTTTAGTATATAACATAAAAAAGTTCTGTTTTTAGGCGCTCTAAATAGTTTGTTTAGAGTGTTTTGTGGTTTGAGGTTGTTTGACCCCTCTTAAGCCTTGTAAGGCTCCATTTTGAGCCATTTTGTGTGAGCTCCGAGACCTTGGTGTTTGGGCCTCCTCACCACTGAAATCTTGAGGTATTTCAGAGGTGAGGATGGTGGCTTGAGGTCCCAAGAAGGAGAGGGCCACCCCCTCTCCTTGTTGTCCTTGAAAAGGACCATTTTTACCTCTTGAGGGAGCATCTAGCTTAGGCTCTTGTTGACCATGCCTTAGCTGATTTTTGTGCTTATTATGTCATAATATGCCTCTGTTTTAAGTTGATTTTGGTATACCATGCTTGCTTAGCATACATGCCTTGTAATGCCATTTTGTTGCCTTAACATGCTTTAGGTTGTAAACCATTGTTCTAGCATGTTTTAGGCTTGGCTTTGTGAAGCTTTTGTGCTTATTTTGCTATGTTTGAGGTCTGCCCTTAGTTGTTTGGGTCGACTTTAGCATGCTTAGTATAGCCCCTTTACATTTTTGGTTTGTTGGCCTTAAGTGTGTGAATGTATAGCATGCATCCTTGCCTTAATTTAGTGGGTTGGGACCATTTGCCATGTTATTTCAGTCCCTTTAACATGCTTGTATGCTTGCCTTGGATGCCTCTTTGAAGCTTTGAAAGCTTGTCTTGCATGCACCATGTTTTGGCCATTGTGCATACCCTTTGAATTTGAGCCACTTAGATTCCATCTAGGTGTCCCTTGGGTGTTGTTTAGGTTCGCATTAGACCTATTTTAAGTCCTCTTAGCCTTGTGAGGCTTGGTTGACTTAGTCTTGGTTTAAGCCTCTTGGCTTGTCTTGGGTTTTTGGCTTTGTTTGCATGCCTTGTTTATCTTGTTTAATTGGCTTAGCACCTTTTGTAACATGATTTTCAATGCTTACCTTGCATACCATTAGTCCATGTTATGCCTCTTTCAAGTGTGCTTGAGAGTTGCCCTCTAGTGCTTAAGTATTATTCCTTTAACATGTGCATGTGTGTATGTGTGTTTAGTCCTCATTTCATAGCACTTATGGCCACTGTTTTGGGCCTAATTAAAATTTAAGATAACAAAGTTGAGGCCTAAGGTCAGGCCGGTCATGTCCAAACTTTTACGGGCAGGTGTAGACACCCCATTTTTGACCGTCCTCAAGACTTGGACGTCACCCATTTCGAGCTATTTAATACGCGCCCTTCACCGGAGAAATCGGTGGACCGGTCCTCCTCCTCCTCTTCTGTTAAAAATTTATCAGCCCTTACTTTTTAGTGACGGTTTGTTTGCGTTTGAGAGAGAGAGAGAGAGAGAGAAACAGACGAAAAAACAGTTGGTGTTCGTTTTTTTCTTCTTTCTTCGTTATTGAAAATTGTACTCTAAGCCCGCGCGAATCTAACGCGCGTATTAAACGTAATTATTTATTTGTACAACACGCGCTTTCTACTCGCTTCTACATGCACCGCACACGTATTTTTTTTTTAGGAAGAATATAAAAAAAATGGAAAGTGTAAAAGTGCAATTGATTTGTTTGACCATTTTTAATTTTAATAAAAAAATAAAAAAAAATTTACTATGTCCTGTTTTGGCAACTTCCCAAAAAAGTTGCCTTTTGCAATTCTTTTAAAAAAGCGCCATTTTGCCATTAAAATCATTTAAGGAGGTAAAAATAGGTTATTTGTGAAATTATAATTATACCCTCTACGAATTAAAATAAGTTATATAAGTAAAATTATAAATTTTTTAAATTAAGAATAATTTGATCATTTTATTGTGATGTGATATTATAAATAAATATTAATAAAAAAATCAAAAGAAACTTTTTACTAATTTTTCAAATCACTTTTTAAAAAAATCAAAAAACTTAGTAAAAAGTTAAAAATTAATTTTTTACCATCTTCGTAAAATAAAGTTATAAGTTATCATATTACTCTCTTTATTTTTTATAAAAAAATTAAAAAATTACTAAAATAGTATATAATCTCAAACAAAACTACAATTATGTAAATAAATTTTATACCTTCATTAATTTTAAAAGAAAAATTTTTAAAATAACTTTTACTTTTTTAAAATTTTCATTTTTTTAAACCTCTGGCCCCCACTAGGCCTAGATCCTCTTTTGACCCTCAGGAGGCCCACAAAAGCATAGGGATATGGGTTTTATGATGATCAGGGCTTAGAGTACACGTGTACAGTATCTCTTTTCATTATTTTACTTCGTATGTGTGTATATATTAGCAATAATTCATCCCATTAAAAACATCACCACTAATAGTACTAATGCATTAAAAAAGTAAAAAAAAAAAAAAACACAACTCCAAGATCAAAACATCACATCATTAATGGTAAAACCCACTGCCACCTAATTAGTGGGAGCACTAATTAGTGCTCCCAAGCATTTTTCTTCGTGAACCCCCAAGCGGGACATGGTACCTCCCACCACGCATTGATTAGAATTTAGGTTGGCTCTAGCCTGGGGCAGCACCAATAAATAACAGAAGTAAATGTTTTGTTCTTGTGATTGTGATGCACAACAAAAATCCATGTGAAATAATAAAAGGTTGTCTCATTTGTAACGTGATTAATGCTACTCCCTCCGTTCTAAAATAATGGTCCCTTTTGGGGAATCCAACTTTTTTTGGTAGTATAATTATTGCATTTGAAAAAAGTTGATTTTCCAAAATTATCCTTTTGATAGTACATTTTTTGAGAATATCAATGCATAATTGTACTTTTTATGTTGTTTATTAATTTAAAAGAAGGGTAAAATAAGAAATTTATATTATTTTTGTACTTGATTTTTGAAGAGGGACTAATATTTTGGGACAATGAAAAATGGAATAAGGGACTAATATTTTGGGACAGAGGGGGTATATAATATGATTATTTTAAGAATTTTGTTACTGTCCACCCATACATTACGTAATTATAAATAATAGTACATTTTACTACAAATACGGATAATAAAAAATATAGAATGGGTGTTTTGGAAAGTTATTAAAAAATTGTCTTTTTAATTTTTTTTTGTGACTTTTTTAGCTAAAAAAATTAAAAAGTCAAAAAATCGATTTTTTTAGATTGTTGCCAAAAGGCTCCAATATTGTTAACAGGTACCCTAAAGAAGTGCTTTAACAAAACTTTTTTTAAAGAAAAATGACTCGTACCTCGAATTTCGGCCAGCTCGAATGGCCCGAACTGTTCAAAACAACGTCGTTTTGGGTAGTGTTTTTTTTTTTTTTTTCTTTTTTCTTTCTTTTCTTTTTTTTTCCTTTCTTTTCCTTTCTTTTTTCTTTCTTTTCTTTTTTTTTTTGGTTTCCTTCTTTTCCTTTTTTTGGTTTCTTTTATCCATTTCTTTTTTGAAGTAATGAAAACACCAGGGGAAGAAATTCTACGATTGTGAGGTCTGAAAGCCGTCTTGTGCTTGCCAAAATGATCGTCCAAAGGTGAAGAGAATTCCTAGGACAGTGTAGAATACCACGCACAATTCTGAATCTATCTTTGTAAGTTTTGTGAAAGAAATAGTTGAAGAAGCAGCTTAAACTTTTAAAATCATGAAGGACTTTACGCCGAAAAGTCAGAATTCACTCAAACCATTTGGGGGATCATTCTCAACACTCACGCTTATTAATAGAATCTCATTCACAAAAAAAATTCAAAGCTTTTTCTATTTTTAAAAGGTCAAACATGCATTACTGTAGGCACAACAAAAGGATCAGAAATTTGACTCCCACTTTCCTATTGAAAACAATGAAGACTTGAGGGTACATGAGAGCGACTCAAAGGAAAAGACTCAACTGACGAGACAACGCAAGAAAAGACAAAGAAAATAAAACTCATAACTCAACTATTTACAAGACATGATTCAAAACAAAATCAGCATCCTTGAGACAAAAGTGGGTTTTCACTCTCCAAGTCCAATTGCAGAATTCATGAAACAAAACTTCACGTAGCCTCTGGGAGGGTCCAAACCCGCCTTCAATTATGAATTACTAACATCCACACCCTACAGGATTGATTTCAAACTTTCGAGCTGAGCCTCACAGATTGAGCCTCACAATTACCCCGGTTGTCCCCACACATCTCATTGATTGTGCTAGTTGGGGTCAAGGTTGGTTATTAGCAAGCCATGGATGGGATTTATGTTATAGGATGGTCTATTGCCATCAGGGAGGTTTATTGTCAATTAAGTCTGGCGAAGGTGAAAGCAATGGTCAGTATGGTGATCGTACTGCTGATGGAATGTGCAATATTGGGTAGGGTCATATCTAGATGGGAGAGGATTAGGGAGAGGTCAAGGATTGAGTAGTTTGAGATACCCTTTCTCCATCAATACCTTCAACGCGAGGGTTGGGCTCATATGGAGATAGGCGAATGTTCATTTTTGGGAAGAGGAAGCATCAGGTTTAGAAACATTCGCAAATGGGTTGGCGGGTGTTGGCTGGGTATTCATAGGGTCGGGAAAGGAATCAAGATGAGTGTTTCTGGTAAAGCATTCATTTTTATTGCTTGCCCCCTGATTTAAAATGCTCCCAACCTAAGCGGTAAAAGTGTCGTCCACAGTCTTTGTAATGACTGTGAGCACTTGTTGCTTGTTCAACCCTTTGACCTTTAAAGTTTCAATAGCCCACAAAAGGTGTGCATATGGATCAATAGTTACCCCAAACTTATTCTTGCTACTTGCTTCGACCATGTTCGCCTTTGATTGGCCCATTCCACTTTTACTTTGTCCCAAGATTGGAGAATTCTTTGACGAGGTCGGAGCCCCAAAGGTTAAATCTGCCACCGTTCCTTGAAGGTCTTCAATCATTCTCAACATCTCAGCAACAGTGGGCTCGGCCATTTGGCACTGTTGGGTTGTTTGAACCAGAGTGAGTGTATCCATCATGCACAAATTGGTACTTTCAACAATGAACACCTTTGGCTTGGGTAGATGGGATGGAGTGATATATATATTGGGGTCGAAGAAAAGAGGTAGTGTATGGATAAGGTTAAGGTAAGGACGAGGTACTTGGTCACGGATGGGAAGTGGGTTGGTGGTAACATTGGGTTCTTGAGGTGGAGCTATTGTCTGGTTGTCAATGAGATTCTGAACCTCATGACGAAGGTAGTAGCAACGATCGGTGCCATGACCATGCTATTGATAGTATGCACAATATTTGGTGGGGTTATGTCTAGCAAGGAGTGGGTCAATAAGAGGTTGGGGATAAAGGGGTTTGAGATACCCTCTTTCCATCAGGGCTTTTAGTGAGCTAGTTAGGCTCATATGTAGGGGGGGACAGTTCTGCCTTGAGCTTGGGTCGGGCAAGCTGTTTGTGGATTGGTATTAGTGAAAGCGTCAACAGTTTGTGGGTTGGCGGTGATGGTATTGATTTCAGTGGATTTGGGAATAGTGCTACTGCTAGCATTGGTACTCTCGGAAAATACCCTCCTTGTTGGTTCGCTTGTTCTAGGAATAATCCCTTTGTTAAATTCACTGTCAATTTGAATCCCTAACTCATGCAAATTTTTGAAAGTGAACAATGTTGCGACTATTAACTTTTGTAACATATCAGGCAACAGGTTTTGCACCACTATGCACACTTGGTCCCTCTCAGAAGGTTGATTTGTCATTTGTGCTGCCTTTGCTTTTCACCTTGCAACAAATTGCACAAAAAGGTTCTTTAGGATTCTGATGGGTTGCTTCAAGCTCTTGGGTGGTCATTTCAATTTGGGTATTGTAAGAATATTGATTGACAAACACCTCGGCCAAATCTTCTCAATTCTGCTTCACTTTATCCTCTAACTTGGCGTACCAAATGGCTGTTATACCCAATAGGGTTTTTCCATACAGAGAGAGTTTTTGAGGCTTAGTCAAACCCATCAGTTTCAAGTCATCCAAGAAAAGCCGAATATGTACCATAGGATCTCCAGACCCGTCGAAACGGTCAATGGGTGGCATTTTGAATTTGTCTGTGAGCCGTACAGTAACCTCGGTGTACCCATCCTTAATGTCGGGTATGGAGCTAATTCTCTGTGCCTTTTTGAATTGCTTCTAAAGGTTAACAATTTTTAACAAGGTTGGGTCGAGATCATTAATATCAAGGGGAAAAAGCCCCTCACTAGGCTGCACCAGGGATTTGAAAACTCAAACTTGAGCCAATCCTTCTCGAGGGTCTGAACCTTGCAAATCTTTAGCTGGCGGAGGTGGGTCAAAGTTCGACTGGGGGCCCGAGATTAGATGTATGGTAGATTCCCCAGATGGGGGTTGTATTTCAATACTGGTTTTATCCTGCATGGCAATTCCCTGGTTTAGGGTCGTTATCATAACCACAACTTCTTCTGGACTTTGAGCCATCACGGGTCTGCTGAGTTGGTAATTGGCAAAATGGATGGGTGCAACTTGATGTATCTAAACTGGATTAGTCTAGATGGGTTCAACTGTATTGGGCTTTTCTAGAATTAGTCTTTTGGCATTGGATGGATCTTTTCTGAGTTGGCCTTTGGGGATCAAATGGACTGGACCTTTGCTAATTAGTTTTTTTTTTAGGATTAGATGGATTGTGATGTGTTAAGGCTTTCCGGGTTGGATTGGGCTTGGCCTTGCTGAGTTAGGTATCATTCTTTGCTCAGACAAACCTAGCATTAAAAACAAATGCCCTATTAGCACAGGGATACTGGGAATGCTGCTTAAAACAAAACAAGATACAATTTTTGGCCCTGGTTCTAGTCTTGCTGACAATTCACCTATATCAAACACAAACCCTTAGATTTTGACCCAAATTCCGATTCTGATATGACCCTTAAGTTTGACAGGAATCGCCTCAAGATTAAGACTTTCCCAAGATTGTATCACGCATTTCCAAAGATTTCACATTTTGCACAAAAGCACATAAAACACCACTATAAGAGGTTAGGGTTTCCCTACCCTAGCTTTTGGAGTGATCTATAGTTTTACTATTCAAACAAACGGTATCACAGTAGCCTAGTAAATAGGAGAGCATCATGTCCTATGTTTGAAAAATCACTAAGGTTGACTATATGTAGTTAGGCCGATTGGTCAAAAGGGGTACCTCAACAAGACTACCTAACATACCTCTCACACCTAACACCGAGAAGTGAAAAGAGGATCAAACGGTACAACGATAATCCAAATCCAAGGGTTGTGTTACCAACATAGCAGAGCCCATGTCCGGTCAATCTTTTGGCAAGCTTTTAGGCAAGCCTTCGGCAAACCATCCAAGAATAACATATAGAAAACACATGCAATGCAAAGAACATATATAGGTAGATAAAATTTCATATCACGAATTTCAAGTCAAGTTCTCTAAATCCCTAACAGAGAAACTGTAGTGTACTTTTCGTAATCCTTTTGGATACGATTAGGCCTACAGTTCGGACTCTTGTGGCTCTGAATCTGATTTCACAAGTGCAATGTGAAATAGATAAACACAAATGAGTACAAATCTGGTAAATCTTTCAGAAAATCAATTTTGAATCAAAATGCCAAAAATGGACTGCTTTGCCAGATTACAGAGTCGCCACCTAAATATTTTTGAAAAATTTAGGAAATCCGTGGCTCGTGCCAAAGGCCACTTATCCATTATCACCAAAGTGTCTCGGCACAAGAACATAGGTATGAGAGGGAAAAGTCATGAATTGAGCACCCCACTCACCCGATCAAAGATCGACCTATACTAATCGTGATGTGATTCTTATTTACATTATATGCTCTTGTTTTGGTTATTATGCTAACATTACTATGTGTTGCACGCTAGTAAAAACTAATTTGTAAAAGTTGGAACGCTTTGATTTCGTTTATGGTTGAAAACTGGTTCGAATACGCGTTACTTGAAAAGGTGAGTTTGTATGTACGTTAATCAATTTATCTCAATTTAAACAATTAGCCTTCATCCACAGGCATTCAAACAGGTATATCGTTTAAGCAAATAGCCTCATGGAAAGCATGCTCGATATGGAAACAATCACATATATGTGGTTTACTAAAACAATAAGTGCTCACCTAGTACTCCAAGGTAAGCTAAACAAAGCAAAATAATTAGCAAACATGCATGCTCTTAAACGTTGCAATATGACTAATGTGAAGCACACATTATGTAATTTTTAATAGGCTCATCTATGAGCACGATATATGATCCAATTCAAGACATGTGATAAATTACGTTTTCAAGCAATGAAATTGAAATTGACATTGGTTAGTATGATGAGATGAACCCAAATGTATATGAAACAAGTGTATGCGAACATGGGAATGCTTAAGTAAACATGATACTCTATGCTACCATCATAAGCGGGTAAATAAAAGGGAGAATGAAATGGGGGTTAGAAGACATACACCATTATTACATATTTTGCCATCATCCAAGAAGTTCCGAATAAGTGTCCAAATGTCCGGATTAACTAATTATTACAAATTCAAAACGAATACTACTTAGCTGAATTAATTAACTACTTATTATGAATTCAAGGAGCACTAAGCTATCTATCTAATTTATTACGACAACGATATTAGAATCAACAATAAACTAGCAATCTAAGTTAACTAGCTATACAATTACAAATAAACAGCAATAATAACTACAACAATGCCTAATTATAACAATAATAACTATAACAATACCTAATTATAACAATAATAATTAATTACAACAATAATTATTTATAACAATAATAATTACAAAATATAAGCAACAATGAGGCATAATGATCACATGCACAGTGTCTAGAAGCTGCTCTGTCTGCCCAGATTGCTCTGCTTCACACTTAGCCATTGCCTTCTGTTTCTGCCATAAACTAATTTGTATGTACATTAATCAATTTACCGAACATTAGAAGAAACGTCAAACGAGAAGTGATCTATAGCATGAAAGAGAGATTATGCCTTGATGATGAACCTCGAAAGAGATTAGACCATCGAGCATGTGTCTCTTTCTCATGCCTTGAATAACAATCGATTGCTTGAAATGACTCTCAAATGAAAGAAAAGAAGAAAAGAGGGAGGTTGCAGAAATGATTGCGAACTTGATTATTTAGGATGATACTCTTGATATGAAAACAAACTAAATAAAATCCTTCAACTCAAATGACTCTGTGTCTAAGGCCTAAACAACCGAAGCCATGAGAACTTACAACATAACAAGCTAGATATTCAAAGCATAAGCTATTTAAATAAATTAAAACAACCCCTAAACGGCCCCTAAAGTGTAAAAAGTAGTAGCTAAAAGCAAGAGAAAGTAGGTAAAAAGAGTAGAGAAAAAGCTATGGAACAAAGCCTAAGGAGGGGTGGCTAACCCCTCCACTTTTTGCAATTTTAAATCACATATTTCAACCTCAAAACATTCCAAGAACAGTCCCAAAACAGCCCAAAAATAGTGGTTAAAAGTGTGTTTAAAGAGCACAAAAAGATAGACAAAAGCAATAGATATAAAGCTAGTAAGCAAAATCAAGGAGAGGTGGCTAACTCCTTCACTTTTGGGACTTTTAAACCATGCTTTTCAGCCTTTTAAACTTTGAAAATTAGTGTAAAAAACCAAGAAAAGAGTGTAAGAACAAAGGGTATGAGCTATGCAATAAAGTGCAAGAAAGGGTGTTGAACCTTTCTACCTTTGGTAGCTATTCAACCTCAAATTCCAACACTTAGAATGGATCCAAAACAGTAGGGAAACACAAGAAAAATATAAAATAAAAGATTGAAATGAAAGCAAGGAAAAAGGTGGCAAGCTTATACCTCTTGAAAGAGAGGATGCTTCTTAGTTAACAAACTTGATTCAAAACACCCTCAAGGTTCTGAAATTTAGTTTGAAATCTCAACTAAAAGCTCCAAGAACCAGCTCTATTGGTATATGTATTGTTGAAAAAGATTTCAACGTGAAGAAAGGTGTTGAAGATGAAAGGGGTTCTTTGTAACTCTTCAAAGCCTTTGGAAAATTTGCTAACCTTTAATTCTGAATGCTGCAGCTCTAGCTATAGAATTTGAGCCAAATTGGTCAAAAATATCTTCAAACAAAGCCAGCTGTCGAATTCCCACCAGCTGTCTGTTTGGCGCTATTGAGAGCCGACCGACACTATTAAGAGCCGACTGGCCCCCAAAACACATGACCAGACCCAAAAATGAAAGGCCAGGTCTAAAAAGGCATTATGGACAAATTTTCATTGAAATCCGGCCAGCACTAAATGAGCCACGGCCTGATCTAAATGGACCCAGCCGGCTCCAAAAATCTGCATTCTAGGCCCGACTTCAAACGGGCATATCTCCCTTATCTGAACTCGGTTTTAGATGATTCTTGAGTCTAAGTTGAATCCTTGGAAGTCTACTTTCCAATGGTGGTGATTTCACATCTAAATTCTAAATGTACAAAGAGATATGACTAATTTAGTGAAGACTGCTCATTCTTTCTCAACAGTTTGATGCTCAACTTCTTCCTAAACTAGTTTTCTTCCCTACCCTCCTATTTCCTTCAACTCCAAACCTATAAATATGATGTTTTTAAAGATTTTTCAAAGAGTTCACCTCCCTCCCATGTATCTCCACTTTGTCCTTGCTCAGTTTACCAAAAAATGCAATGTTTTAAATGAAATACGAGCCTCGGAACATCGTAGAAGCATTTGGAAAAATATTTTGAAAAAGAGGGTTTTAAGGTTTAAAATAGTTTGGCCAAAATGGGGCGTAAGGTTTGGGATTAGAACTTGAATCCAAATTTCTTCACTGAGAATTCAAAAGATTGCACAGTGTAAGTTTCATCATCGGGTGTTTGGAATAAAGCGACCAAGTCTTAAGGGTGGTCAAAAATAAGGTGTCTACAAATGCAAGCTCCCATAAGTTTTGCAGACATGAACACTCCACTCGAGCTACAGAACCTGTGCTCGAGCGACCACCTTTTGTTTTGAACCTTGGCACGAGCGAAGAAAGCTAAGCTCGAGCGTAGATTAAGAGCTCCTAGTACTTTTGCAGACCAAGGGGTTTGCTTGAGCGACCAAAGTTGCGCTCGAGCACACTGCCCTATTTTTTGAAATTTTGTTAAGTGTTTCAAAATGCATAATTGCATCATATTTCCATCTTAGGCATTCTTAAGCCATGATTAAGCCTCAATAATGAGAAAATGAATTAAAAACACCCTAAGAAAGAAATGTAATAAGTTAAGAGATTACATAGAGTGTGTTTCAATGTATATGAGCATGTGATAAGAAAGAATAATAATCAATGTAAAGAAAGCTAAGCCGTGATGGCCATATGAATGTGTAATGATAAAACGTGTTTTGTGCTATGTGCATTTTTGATTGTAGGTCAAGAATTGGTGACCAATCAACTGTTTCTGGAAGCCCACTGTGAGTTACGTTGTTGTAAAGATATATTCATATGAATTATGTTCCAAATGTGATTTGATAAGTTATGATTTCTGAAATGATATTTGTTTACGTGAACGAATGTCTTATGTTTGAAATCTATTATGGCTTCCATAGATAGTCCCAAGTCATGGGGGATGGCATGTTAATGCGATTCCATGACATATATGTGATTATGAGATCTCGTTAGTTACGTGACAAAGTGGTGATGTTTTTAATCGGTATCCGGAACCGATTACTCTAGTCGGATGACTATGTGATATGTTCTAATGGATGTACCATTATTATGTTCAGTTATGAGAATTGATTCGGTTACGATCTGGTTTATGAATATGATATGTTCGGAATTCGTTCACTAACCTCTTTATATTTATGTTATTCACTGGACTTTAGCTTACTGTGTGTAGATATATATATATATATAGGTGAGTGTTCTGGAGATCAAGCCTGAAGACTTCTATCTAGATCTGTGTTCTATTGTCAGCTAACCATTGTGCCTCACATGGAGGTTCTTGAAGTGTCACGTGTTATAAGCTCCGGTTGTTTCTGTATATAAGACTTTGTTCATTTTTGTTGGTTGCACTTAAGATGCTGTAGTTAAGTGTGGGTATAACGTGAGAATGATTTTTGGATATGTATATAAAGTTTTAGATTTTTTGTTTCATATAAGTCTGCATAGCTCATTGGACGGTTACATTCCTATACTTGCTTCTGCTAACCCCTTAATTCTTCAGAAAGGTTGTGACCCTTCAAAAGAACACACTGTTCCATCTCAAGAGACACAACCATTGGAGTAAATTTTTAATTCAAATTTTCCAACAGAAGTTTCATCTATTTCAAGTGTTTATGTTTTAACATTGATTTTCTTTTATTTTTTTTTATTTTTTTTATTTTGGCAGAGAAGTGATTTTCAGACAAATACAAATAATGTAAAACTCAATTTCCATACAATTTTTACTTTTTTTATTTTTAAATTAACTAATCAAACCTATTCAATTTAGTTAATAGATGTGAAATCCATTCAATTTTTTGTTTTTTTTTTTTTCATCTAAATCCATTCAACTAATCAAACTCATTCACAGTAACAACGTGGAACACAGATGTAACAACCCTCACTTCAACTTAGTCAATCTTGCATACATTTATGTATGAGCTTGTTTTGTTATATGCATTTGCAAATCTTGTCTTGTTTTGCTCGAATGTTGCTTGCATACTTTGTTCTTGCCTGGTGTGTTGCCGAGGCCATCTTAAGCCTAGACACCTTTGAACCTTTCCACACTTAGAACTTGTCACGCCCCACTTTTTATTACTCGAAGTCATTACCAAATTCATTAACTTAATTCAATTTCAAGGATAACATGCGGAAATAAACTTATACATTCAATCCGTAGAAGTGATTAACAATACTCTCATTCGTATGCAAAGTAAATATTACATGAACACACTTAATAAATTGCCCTTGGGCTTACATCACTTAAAGTACAAGAAGAAGGGTGTAACCTTTTTACAACAATGGCATTCCGCCAACATAACTGAGGCCCCGTGGCCAGTAAATAAGTAGAACCAAATTTTGCAGCTCAACCTGCTTAACACCTGAAAAAGATTCAACAACATGGGATGAACATATAGTCCAGTAGGGAACTCAACATGATCCTTAACAATAACAACTTACAGATAGCTATGATCATGAACACTCATTCTCATACTAAAATAGTAATGTGACAGTTTATACAAAATATATATGTATGATCTCTTCTCGAAAACAACCGTTTCATTAAACACTGCAAGTGGTTTGTCTTTCCTTTTTCCTTTCGTTAACCCCCATTCCCAATCTTTCATAACATTAACAAATACTTAGGATGTAACCACACTAAGCCCGATACTCTCTTCCATTTCCTATCATACTAAAATAGTAATGTGACAGTTTATACACAATATATACGTATGATCTCTTTTCGAAAACAACCGTTTCATTAAACACTGCAAGTGGTTTGTCTTTCCTTTTTCCTTTCGTTAACCCCCATTCCCAATCTTTCATAACATTAACAAATACTAAGCCCGATACTCTCTTCCATTTCCTATAAATACTAAGCCCCATTCCCAAACATTCGTTCTCCTCCACACTTTCCAAAAGACAAAAATGACATTTTGGTTCGTTTCCATTACTATCATAACTATACATGCATATCTTTGTAAAAATATAAATTTACAACCCACCAACATGTATACAATCAACCAATGGAGTAACTCGGTCCTCCGAACTGTAACCAATCAAAATCCATGATATTTTCAGTTACAACGAAACAACAACAATCCCGTTTCACTCTACTAGCTATGTGCGTAGTAAGCCAACAATACACCCCACTCAACAACATTAACAGCAAGCCAGTTTACCAGGCGCTAGCTGGAGGAGTATGGTACCTTCGATTATTAGCGCTGTCAGTTCTCCAGGAGCTAGCTGGAAGGGTATGATACCTTTGATTCTAAGCGCGGGGCATAACACCAACAATCACAGCACATCAAGGCATAACCAACATGTATAATTCATATACATAAACTATCAAGACACCAGCAATGTGTTAAAATATATGAACACATGACTATCTCATTCCGAGCAAATATACATATATATAATGTATCTAGCACTTCATCACATACGATGTTCAATTAATCAATGGCACAATGCAAACCCGACAATTCTACACAACTGTGTCATCCTCCACCGATGACCAAGGACAAAACCTCTAGATGCATATAGTTAGTACATCTGTTAAAAGACTCAAATTTCATGAATCACAAACCCAACAACAATATTAACATGGTAGTTAAAGAAACAACTTCTGCATGTGTGTTCAACACTCAAGACACAACAATCCAATTCTCAAACTTATTTTGAAAACACTTCCCTCATTTTCACAAAAATGATTCCATTTCCTTTTTGTTATCACAAAACCAACTCCACTAATCTTGTTTCCATAAAATCAACTCCAAAGCCATGGTTAATCCTTTTAGGCATTAACACCCTTACCACACTCATTTTGACAAAAGAGATTTACACACAATGGTCAACAAACCCCCATTATAATTTACTCAACCAAAATATAATTTAGGGCTTTTCCTCAATTAACTACAACATGCTAATTTATATTTATTTTAGCCAAGACAACAATCAATGAAGCCAACACATTCTCTATACAACCAACCCTAGGTTTATTTCATGATTTTCAAACAAATCCAACGTGATACAATTTTCATGCAATACAAAAATTACAACATGTCTATCTATAGACGGAGTATTGAAAAAGAACAAGGAGAATCCCTACCTCAAATGGAGAACTCAAATGGAGAAGATGACCCGAAATCAAAGTGCTCCAAATCCCAAATTTCTTGGATCACAACGAAGCCCTCGACGATCAACACACTTCTTACAAAGGCCCAAGGTGAGGAAAACACTCTAGCTAGATCAATCCTAAGAGAGAAGTTCTGTTTTAGAGTGAGGTGCTCTCCAATGGAGGTTTTGAAAAAGTAAGAGAGAGAAAGGAAATCAAAAAGTGATCAAAAAAGTGATTTCACGGATTGATATAACAACAGGTCCGCTCCAGCGTACAACACCCCGCTCGAGCGTCAGACACAGGTTCACGCTCGAGCGTCAAAAGATCCGCTCGAGCGCCGGATGCACTCTCCCAGAATTTTCTGCAGACGGCCAAAATGCTGAGAGTAGGAAATTCACGCTCGAGAGTCCCAACTACCGCACGAGCGGAAAGGCAACAACAAAAGCCCGCTCGAGCGTCAAGTCGCCGCTCGAGCGTAAAGACCAAAACCTGGGCAAAAATTCTACGTTTTAAAACACAACCAACTTATTCCCAACTTGCCCAACACAACCCAAAACTCCAACACAAAGAGTAAGGGATAGAAATGAAGATAAGACAACAACAAATCTACGGAACCGAGTCCGGATTACAGTTAAACAATAACAGGGAATACCGGGATCGCTATAGAACTATCTTGGAACCACTTCGGTTGACCTCCATCTTCACCCTGGCATATTGGCTGAGATGTCACCATCTAGGACGAGGTGCGCGTCACCTAGGCTAAGAAGTGCATCATCTAGGCCGATATGTTATTATCTAGGCGTTCTAGGTCCTTGATCCTTACACTTAGTGATTTTGTTCCTGGAATGGTATGACCTAGACCGAGGTATGGCACATTTAGGCCAAGGTGTGGCACATCTTAGTCAAGTGTTGTCCTTCCAAGCCAATGTCATTGTCACCCTACTTGCCAAAGCTTTGCCCTTAGCCAAGATCATCACTTGCCGAAGTGCTCTTGCCGTCTAGCTTGTTGAATACACTTTGTCATGGTCTTGTCTTGTCAGTCAGTTGCCTTTTTTAGTAGAGCCAATCAGCCGATGCCACGTGTCCCAGCAGAGGGTTAAGTTAGTGATTGTCGAGAGAAACATATCATTTTGTATCAAATCTTGTCTTCAGAGAGAGAGGCTCTAGGAAGGAGAAGAAGAAGTTTTGAGTAAGAGAGAGTGAACTTCCAAGCTTGATCGTTGGAGCTTGAACCGTTAGATTCGAGTTTTGAGGTTAGAATCTTAACCTACTCTTGTTGTTCTTATTGATCATCTAGTTGCATTGCACGATCTAACCTGTTCTGCACGTCATGCATTGATTAAAGTTGGTTTTAGAAAAAGAAAATGGTTTTCATGTGTTCGTGAAGAAAAGCCTCGTTTGATCTGAAAGTTTGCATCTAGAACCGTGTTTTTGTGTTTGTTCTCTCAAGATCTTCGAATATGGGTACCCAGGTCCATGATTTCGGATTCTTAGCATGAAATCTCAGATTTTGTGATAGCAAGTTTTAATCTTCGCATTCATCTTCCTCATGTTCATGTTCTTCATGTTCTTCAAGAGAGGGAAACCCAGATTTTCCCGACTTCATTTCCAAAGTGATTTCACGGACTGATATAACAACAGGTCCGCTCGAGCGTACAACACCCCGCTCGAGCGTCAGACACAGGTTCACGCTCGAGCGTCAAAAGATCCGCTCGAGCGCCGGATGCACTCTCCCAGAATTTTCTGCAGACGGCCAAAATGCTGAGAGTAGGAAATTCACGCTCGAGCGTCCCAACTACCGCTCGAGCGAAAAGGCAACAACAAAAGCCCGCTCGAGCTTCAAGTCGCCGCTCGAGCGTAAAGACCAAAACCTGGGCAAAAATTCTACGTTTTAAAACACAACCAACTTATTCCCAACTTGCCCAACACAACCCAAAACTCCAACACAAAGAGTAAGGGATAGAAATGAAGATAAGACAACAACGAATCTACGGAACCGAGTCCGGATTACAGTTAAACAATAACAGGGAATACCGGGATCGCTATAGAACTATCTTGGAACCAGTTCGGTTGACCTCCATCTTCACCCTGGCATATTGGCTGAGATGTCACCATCTAGGACGAGGTGTGCGTCACCTAGGCTAAGAAGTGCATCATCTAGGCCGAGATGTTATTATCTAGGCGTTCTAGGTCCTTGATCCTTACACTTAGTGATTTTGTTCCTGGAATGGTATGACCTAGACCGAGGTATGGCACATCTAGGCCAAGGTGTGGCACAGCTTAGTCAAGTGTTGTCCTTCCAAGCCAATGTCATTGTCACCCTAGTTGCCGAAGCTTTGCCCTTAGCCAAGATCATCACTTGCCGAAGTGCTCTTGCCGTCTAGCTTGTTGAATACACTTTGTCATGGTCTTGTCTTGTCAGTCAGTTGCCTTTTTTAGTAGAGCCAATCAGCCGATGCCACGTGTCCTAGCAGAGGGTTAAGTTAGTGATTGTCGAGAGAAACATATCATTTTTGTATCAAATCTTGTCTTTAGAGAGAGAGGCTCTAGGAAGGAGAAGAAGAAGTTTTGAGTAAGAGAGAGTGAACTTCCAAGCTTGATCGTTGGAGCTTGAACCGTTAGATTCGAGTTTTGAGGTTAGAATCTTAACCTACTTGTTGTTCTTATTGATCATCTAGTTGCATTGCACGATCTAACCTGTTCTGCACGTCATGCATTGATTAAAGTTGGTTTTAGAAAAAGAAAATGGTTTTCATGTGTTCTTGAAGAAAAGCCCCGTTTGATCTGAAAGTTTGCATCTAGAACCGTGTTTTTGTGTTTGTTCTCTCAAGATCTTCGAATATGGGTACCCAGGTCCATGATTTCGGATTCTTAGCATGAAATCTCAGATTTTGTAATAGCAAGTTTTAATCTTTGCATTCATCTTCCTAATGTTCATGATCTTCATGTTCGTCATGTTCTTCAAGAGAGGGAAACCCAGATTTTCCCGACTTCATTTCCTTGACTGTGGCCATCGAGACCACACCTCGGCAAGGGGGTGTGGGACCTCGGCCTAGACCTGGTAGTTGTCCAGCTTGTTTTCCAGAGATAAGAAACTGTGTTTTGATTTGATTTGACTTAGTTTTCGATTGCCGAGGTCATTTGCATGCATGCAAGAGTTGTTTTGAGAAGTGCATTCAATAGACTTTGCCATGTGTTTGTAGGATTGAGACTTGCCTTGACCTCGACGTTTGAAGAACTATGTGAGTGGTATTTTTAATAAAGCTATGTTATCAATGTTTTGATGAGCTTTGCTTTACTTTGCTTTGAAAAGTATTTGTTAAGCATGAATGACTGTCCCTATTTTGTATATCAAGCATTACCTTGTTTTGATGATCTTCTCGGAAAGTCCTCAGTGCCAGGGGACTATAATGCAACTGCACATCTTGTTTTGAAAGTCCCTTGTGCTGGAGGACTCTAAACTTTCGCAGTACTCTCGTGTTAGGGGGCTACGAGCCCTTGTAACATAGGTCCTTTGTGTTAGAGGACTCTAAACTTTTGTAGCACCCTCGTTTGAGATATCTCCCTTGCTTTGTTTTCTTTTACCACTGACGGTTTACCGCGTGGGTTTGTTTGTTCGGAATGTCATCATTTGTAATATGTTGATGCTAGTAAGCTTCCCTTGAAGTTTTGAAGATTTGTTAGATGGACGAGGTCCATTCCTTGTTATGTAAAGTTTTGACATGTATTGTTTTGAAAAGACTTTGGCTATTATTCATGCAAACCCCTTTATTATCTATATCATTCACTAAGTATCCAAGCTCACCCTCCCTATATATATGTAGGTGATGAGCAAGAAGGCGATGACGCCTAGATGTGATTCGCGAACTTGTTTTGGATTTTTTGTTATGTCGGCTTGACTTGTATTTACGTCGGCAGTCTTGAAAATTATGCTTCTCGACTTGTAATACTTGTATTATGCACACGTCGGCTGGAGAAGCCTTTTGATCAAGATGTAAATTGTACTTTGCTTCTTTTGTAACTAAGATTGTAACCCATGTGAAGATGTTTACTATTTCATTTGACTTATGCACTGCTCTTATGGACCACTTGTATTGTAAATTATTGATTCCGCACTTGTTAGCCCCATATGTAATACTCTGATTGTGTGTGAATTTTGAAAGTTGGTCTTCGGTAATCTCGGATTACTAGCCATCACGGCACCATAACTACTAGGGGCGGTTTGGGGTCGTGACAGAATGGTATCAGAGGACAAGTTCCTTAGTATACGTTATTCACACACTTTGAGTCCTAAATGGTATCAGAGCACAAGTTCCTTAGTATACGTTATTCACACACTTTGAGTCCTAAAGAGCATAGGATTTCCCCTTAGAAGGATGCTAGGATTGCATCATATTACTTGCTATGTGAACAAGGTGTGCATCGTCTCGGCATGCTTAATTGTTACTTGCTTGCGTGTTTATTTCTTCATTTTGTTTTAAAGTCACATTTTGCATACTCATAGCATCATGAGGAGAGGTAGACCTCCAGTTGGCCGAGATCAGTCCGAGGACAGATTAGACAGACTGGAAAGGTTAGTTGAAGGTTTGGCCCACGAGTTAAGGCAGACAAGACAGCAGTACGCTAGTGCTACATCGACTCAGGCTGAGCAGACAAACGGCCGAAATGCAGTTCCACCTCCTCCAGTACCACAAGTGCCCCCACTGCCAGCTTTATATGGGGACGGCACGATAGCTTTGATCAGAGAGTTCAAGAAAATGAAGCCACCGAGATTCGAAGGGGGTATAGAGCCGATGAAAGCCGAGGCGTGGGTTTTGGAAATAGAGAAGCTGTTCGAGATCTTTCCCAGCACCGACCCCCAGAAGGTGACATTAGCAGCTTTTACACTAGATGACGACGCTCGTAGATGGTGGATGATAGTTCGAGAAAGCAATCCAGACTTGACCTGGACCTAATTTTTGGAGTTGTTTTACACCAAGCATTTTCCCTTAAGTGTTCGAGATCGCAAGGCTACCGAATTCCAGACTTTGACGCAAGGCAATAGAACAGTAGCTGAATATGACCGTGCCTTTACCGAGTTGGCGAGGTATGCACCCCACATGGTAAATGATGAACATATGAAGGCTAGGAAGTTCGAAAGTGGGCTCCGTGGACTGATACAAGATCGGGTTAACATGCTCAACATGCCGACTTACGCCGGAGTGTTGGACAAAGCCATTCTGGCCGAAGCTAACTTGAACAGATACCAGAGTTCGGGAGAGAGCCAGAGGAAGAGGCAGAATTATGACAATCACCGAGCACAATCTGGTACTAAGAAGAAAGCGAATGTTGGCGGTTCAAGCAACCCAAGGCAGGAAAGTGGAACTAAGCCGACATGCTCAAGTTGTGGGAAGCCACATTTCGGGGTCTGTCGTCGGGCGTCTGGAGCTTGTTATGAATGTGGTGAAATAGGTCATTTTGTGAGGGACTGTCCAAAAGCAAGGGCTGAAGATAGTAAGAAAGATGAGAATACCTCGGGTTCCATACACAAGGGTAACGTTGGGAAAGGACAGATGAGGCAAGGCAGAGTTTTTGCACTGGTACCATGAGACACTCAGAATGCTGAGACAGTGGTGTCAAGTATACTCCCAATTTGCTCTCAAAATGCATATGTATTAATTAATTCGGGTTCTACGCATTCATTTATTTCTGCTAAGTTTGCCGAGAAGATTAATAGGAAACTAGAACCCCTTGATTATGTGTTATCTGTATCTACTCCATCTGGGAGATCTATGAATGTTGCATCCATCTATCAAGCATGTATTGTTGTAATTGGGAATGTTGAATTGTTAGCTGATTTAATGCCATTGGACATAACTCATTTTGATGTTATATTGGGGATGGATTGGTTAGTGGCAAATCACGCATCTATAAATTGTGTTTCTAAAAGTGTCACGTTAAAACCCCCAAACCTAGACGAGGTCACGTTTTAGGGTAAAGGAGTAGTATCCCCACCTTACTTAATCTCATCCATGCAAGCCTATAAGTTGGTCCAAAAAGGGTGTCAAGGTTATCTGTGTTGTATACTAAGTAATTTGAATGGAAATATTGAGTTAGCCGACGTCCCAGTTGTTAATGAGTTCCCCGACGTCTTTCCAAATGATTTGCCAGGTCACTTAGTTGATAGAGAGGTAGAGTTTACTGTTGACATCATGTCAGGAACCCAGCCCATCTCTAAGACACCCTATAGGATGGCCCCCGCCGAGCTTAAGGAATTGAAACTCCAACTACAAGAGTCGCTAGATAGGGGTTTTATTAGGCCGAGCACTTCACCTTGGTGAGCACCCGTCTTGTTTGTTAAGAAGAAGGATGGTACACTTCGTCTTTGTATTAACTACCGGGAACTAAACAAGGTAACCATTAAGAATAAGTACCCGTTACCGAGGATAGATGATTTGTTTGATCAGTTGCAAGGAGCTCGAGTCTTTTCCAAAATTGACCTTAGGTCGGGTTATCATCAGCTTAAGGTTAAAGCCGAGGATGTCGAGAAGATCGCTTTTCGGACGTGGTATGGCCATTACGAGTTTTTAGTAATGCCTTTTGGAGTGACCAATGCCCCTGCAACATTTATGGATTTGATGAACAGAGTCTTTAAACCATATCTAGATGAGTTCGTGGTTGTCTTCATCGATGATATATTGATCTATTCTAAGAGTAAAGCCGAACACAAGGATCATTTGAGACTTGCCTTACGGACTTTGAGGGATCAGAAATTGTATGCTAAGTTTAACAAGTGTGAGTTTGGCTTTCCACTATTTCATTTTTGGGTCATGTGATTGATGAAGATCGTATTTCGGTCGATCCTAGTAAAATTGAAGCCGAATTGGCCGAGGCCGACTAATGTGTCCGAGGTTCGTAATTTTCTGGGATTGGCAGGTTATTACAGGAAGTTCGTGAAGGATTTCTCAAGGATTGCAATTCCGTTAACACAACTAACTAAGAAGGGAGCGGCTTACAAATGGACTGAGGATAGGGAAGCAGCCTTCTAGGATTTGAAGACGAGGTTAGTCGCAGCACCAGTTCTTGTACTACCATCAGGTAATGAAGAGTTTCATGTTTATAGTGATGCTTCGCTTAAAGGTCTGGGTTGTGTATTAATGCAAGGGGGTAAGGTCATAGCATATGCCTCTCGTCAATTGAAGCCACATGAAAAGAACTATCCCACCCATGATTTAGAACTAACAGCCGTGGTATTTGCTTTAAAGATTTGGCGTCACTACTTGTATGGAGCTTCTTGTTAGGTTTTTACAGATCACAAGAGTTTAAAGTACTTGTTCACTCAGAAAGAATTGAATATGAGGCAGAGAAGACGGCTCGAGTTGTTGAAAGATTACGACATGCAAATTCAATATCATCCAGGTAAAGCTAACACCGTAGCCGACGCTTTGAGCAGAAAGATGGTTGGAAATTTGGCTTGTCTAACCACGATCTTAGTGGAGCCGACTATTGTTGAGGAAGTAAAGACAAGACAGATGGAGGATGAATTCTTCAAGAAGGTGGCCGATGAGATTATCACAAAGCCGAGATCAGGGTACACCATAGAAAATCAAGTGCTCAAGTTTGAAGGAAGATTATATGTGGCCGACATCCCAGAGTTGAAAAGAAAAATTTTGCAGGAGGCTCATGGATCTAAGTTTGCTGTTCACCCAGGGAACACCAAGATGTATAAGGATGTGAAGCAGACGTTTTGGTGGCCGAATATGAAAGGAGAGCTAGCCGAGTTTGTGTTCCAGTGTCTGTATTGTCAACAAGTGAAAGCAGAACATCAAAGGCCAGCAGGACTTCTACAACCTTTACCGATTCCTGAGTGGAAATGGGAGCACATCTCCATGGACTTTGTGGTTGGTTTACCGAAGACACAGAAGGGTATGGATTCGATTTGGGTTATCGTGGATAGACTAACTAAGTCAGCACACTTCTTGCCTGTTAAGACCACTTTCAACGCCGATAAACTTGTTTTGTTGTATGTGAATGAGATTGTTAGACTTCATGGAGTGCCGATGCCAATTGTGTCGGACCAAGATCCGAAGTTGGTTTCCAGATTTTGGCAGAGCCTACAAAGAGCTTTCGACGCCGAGTTGAGGTTTAGCACAGCTTTTCATCCCCAGACTGATGGGCATAAACTGATCAGAAAAAGGTGTCAGGGTTATTTGTGTTATGTGTTGTCTGAACAATCTGTGAATGTTGAATTGAGTAGTATCCCTATTGTTAGCAAATTTCCAGATGTGTTCCTAGATGAATTGCCAGGGGAATTGTGTCGGACCGATATTCGAAGTTTGTTTCTAGAT
This sequence comes from Camellia sinensis, assembly GCF_004153795.1. Classification (NCBI taxonomy): domain Eukaryota; kingdom Viridiplantae; phylum Streptophyta; class Magnoliopsida; order Ericales; family Theaceae; genus Camellia; species Camellia sinensis. The sequence continues at coordinate 599,537 of NW_021030541.1, read as the reverse complement.
TTTGGCAGAGCCTACAAAGAGCTTTCGAGGCCGAGTTGAGGTTTAGCACAGCTTTTCATCCCCAGACTAATGGGCAAACAGAGAGGACGATTCAGACACTTGAAGATATGCTTCGACTATGTGTATTGGACCTCCAGGGAAGTTGGGGAGTACATTTGCCATTGGTGGAATTTACCTACAACAACAGTTATCAAGCTAGCATTGGCATGGCGGCGTATGAAGCGTTGTATGGAAGGAAGTGCAGGTCGCCGATATGTTGGACCGAGGTAGGTGACAAAGCTATGCTTGGTCCCGAGTTAATTCAAGTAACAACCGAGAAGATTAAGCTCGTTCAGCAAAGAATGAAAGCCGCACAGAGTCGATAGAAGAGTTATGCTGACCAGAGAAGAAGAGAGTTGGAATTTGAAGTCGGGGACCATGTGTTCCTAAAGATTTCGCCGATGAACGGAGTCACAAGATTTGGGAAGAAGGGTAAGTTAGCACCCCGTTATATCGGGCCTTTTGAAGTTCTTGAGAAGGTTAACCTCGCTGCCTACAGGCTTGGTTTGCCGCCAGAATTGAACCAAGTCCATAATGTGTTTCATATTTCGATGTTAAGGAAGTATATTCGAGATCCACTGCATGTGATCGACTATTTCGGAATTGTAGCTAATGAGGATTTAGGCTACGAAGAGAAGCCAATACGGATTATCGATAGGAAGGTGAAGCAGTTGAGAAGTAAGTCGATACCAATGATGAAAGTTGAATGGAAGGAACATTACGGTGAGGATGCTACATGGGAAATGGAAGAGGAAATGAAAGTCCGACATCCAGAATTGTTTTTGGAACAACGTAACTCAAGTTTGGGGACCAAACTTCTTTAAGGGGGGTAGGATGTAACAACCCTCACTTCAACTTAGT
>NW_021030541.1:574767-598587 GCF_004153795.1 Camellia sinensis | reverse complement strand
TGAGATTTTCATCCTTAATAAATCCCAACTCTTTTCTTTAACCCACAAAAATAATGGACAAAAAAAAAAAAAATACGAAGGCCTTGTTTGGGAAGTTTGTTTTAGGTTAAAATAGTCAATAAAGATATAATAGACTTAAAATAGTCAAATAGACCAAAACATCACATCCAAACCATATATAATTTACTTTTGTCACCTTCACAATCTCAAATCAACTACATAAAAAAAATATCAACTATCATCACAAAACAAATTTTTATTATTCAGATTAAAAATAGTCAAAAAATAGAAAAATCAACTAAAATAACGTGTTCCAAGTTGGTTAAAGTAAATGGATGCCGCTAATGGTAAAAAACTAAAAATCAAAAGAGGTAGATGTTATCGTCTCATCTCCTGTCGTTAGCATTCATTTTTCTATTAACAACCTTATTCTTTCTGTCACAGAGGCCCTCCCAAAACTCCCACTCTTTTTTCGGTAATTCTTATCTCACATTCTTCCAGATTGTTTTGGCCTTGTTTCTTATCGACAATGACTTTGGGAAGTCCGTTGGGCAAGCAACTAAGTTGTCGCAAGTCGAATTTAATTTTAAATTTGACAAATGAAATCTTATATTTGTTATGGGAAATTTACAAAAAAAAAAATAAAAATAAATCCAAGGTTTCAACGTGTTTTTTTAAATTAAACCTATAGTGTATATTTTTGACAAAATTAAACGCACTGGAGTTTTTTCTGTTGTTTCAATGTGAACCCTCCGTCTACATCCATTTGATTGAAACTAACGGAATCTGAGCAAAATTCTCAATTCCGCACATATGTTTAAATACATTGTATCTCCTCGTCGTAACTCCGTTTCGCCTCATTTTTGTTCGTTTGGATTTAAACCCATTGCCTAGCTTTCATTTCATCCCTCATACGCTTGTTCCACCTCTTTTTTGTGTGCCGTTGGAACTCCGAAAGTGTCAAAATAAGATTTTTTCTTCTTTGAAAAAATTTTCAGATTCACACACAATGTTCAAGCACTTGTATCTCTTTCCGTCGTAACTGCGTTTTGCTCATGTTTTGTGTCGAGTGGATCATTTTCATAGCACTAGTTTTTCATTCCACCGCTTGAACGCCTTGTTCCACTCTTTTTTTCACGTTGTTGGAGGCTTCGAAAATTGGACAAAAATAAGATACCCTCTTTTTTGTTTGTTTTTCTTTTCTTTTTTGCTCGTCTATATTATATCTCGCATACTTCTTCCTTTCCTCCTTCCTTTCCACACTTATTCTCTCATTTCCTCTTCCTTCAGGCCTTCCCCCCTACTGCTTTTTCGTTCTTGTAAGTCATATGCATTCATACTGCGACGACACTCGGCCACCGTCGGAGGTTCGGTGGCACGCATGAAGCTCAGGTGGAAAGCCCCTGAAGGATAAGGAAAAAGAGCATAACTGTAGAAAGAAAGTAAGAAGGAAGAAGCATTGGAGATAGAAATAAGAGGGGAAAAAAATAGGCATTTTTTGCCAAACTTTGGAGCTTTGACGGCATACAAAAAGAGGTAGGAATAAGGCACATGAGGGGGAAATGAAAATTAGGCCATGAGGTGAATCCAACAACGCAAAAAATAAGACGAAACAGGAGTTACAATAAGGGAGATACAAGTGTTTGTTGAATATGTGGGTTTGAATATGAAAATTTTCCAAAGAAAGAAAAATCTTATATTTGGCAACTTTCGGGCTCTGATAGAGTATCAAAAAGATGTGGAACAAGCTATGACGGGTTGGAACGAAAATTAGGCCATGATGCATGAATCCAAAAGAAGCAAAAATGAGGGCAAAACGGTTACGACGAAGGAAATACAAAGTGCTTGAACATATGTGTTTGAAATATGAAAATTTTGCCCAAAAGAGAGGAAAAATCTTATTTTTTTTCAAACTTTTTGGAGTTCCAACGGCACACAAAAAGAAGGTGAACAGGGTGTATGAGGGATGGAATGAAAACTAGGCAATGGGATTGAATCTAATGACGCAAAAATGAGGTGAAACAACGTTACGACGAGGGAGATACAAAGTGTTTGAAACATGTGTGCTTGAATCTGAGAATTTTGCCGCAGATTCTTAGTTCAATCAAAACGGAATGATAGAACGGAAGGTTCACATTGAAAACACGGAATAACTTTAAGGATTTAATTTGTCAAAATTGAACTATGGGGTTTAATTTGAAAAACACACAAAACCTTAGGATTTCTTTTGTTTTAATTTCCGCCCTATTTTATTTTTACTGCAACGTTGAAACACAAAAAAATGGTTGTAAATTAGATGTTCGTAGGATTAGAAATCAAGTTTCAAAGATTAGAAATCAAGTTATAAAATTATGTATATGTGGTTGAATGAGTTAAATTTGTGATTTTTTGGGTAGAAAATTACACTTTGCACCGTTACAGTTTTCACCAAATCTTACTTTTGTCCCTATATTGAATCGTGATAATCAAACCCCATATACTTTTATTCAAAATTCTACTTTGGTCTTACACAAATGTCAATGTCTCTCTTTTTGTTACTTCATTTTTAAAATTCTTTAACAAAAATCCAAGTCATGTGACAAAAAATATGACTACGAAATGAGGGTAAAAGAGGAAAAATCTCCATATTTCCAACTAGTACATTTTGGTCCTACGGGATAAAACATATTGAGATATGTAATACAAATATATATATGTTCGTTATGGTAAAAAATGGGACAAAAAAGCAAAAAAGTAGAACTTTTGCAATAAAAAAAAAATGGGACAAAAGAAAATCAAAAGAGAAAGCAAAGATGAATAGATAAAGACTGTTTATTTCTGTAAAAAAGAGTTTCATTGATTCGCAATTTATTGCAAAAACCTTAGTTAATCTTTTTATAGTTGTTCACATCTTGCTGTTTGTTTTTAACATAATATGATCAAATTTTGATGTAAATTTTGGGATAAAAGTGTGCATCGTAGAAAATATATATGATTTCTTTTCTTACCCTCATGTCATAGTCACATTCATATCATATGACTAGATTTATAAAGAATTAAATTAATTAAGTAATCAAAATGGGACATTGACACTTGTATTAGAGACTAAAGTGAGATTTAACCATAAGTACAATTTTATGTACAGGGACCAAAGTGGGTTGACCAGAAGTGTAAGAGGTTAACGGTCATGATTTCATGTGTAGGAGTAAAGTGAGATTTGTGCAAAGAGTAGGGGTGCAAAGTGTAATTTACCTTTAACAGATGATTGAAACAATTTTAAGGTTTTGGGTATTTCAATTTGTATAATGAGTGGGGTCAATAATAATATCATAAAACTAACTGGTACACTAGTTGGTGCATATAGCACCACCGATAAAAATAATATTTTAACAAATTTCAAGAACCAGTAAATACAAGGGCTTATTTTCTTAACTTTTAACTCACTTCCCTCTCTCACCAAAAAAAAAAAAAAAAAAAAAGCCAAAGAAGCCAAAAATTAACTTTTAACCATTTTCCCAAAAACCCCACTTTATTAAACATGACCTAAATTTAAGTAGTCAAAAAATTAAAAAAATCACTATAAAATTTCAAATTACTTTGCTTTTCAAATCACTAAAATAGAAATTTCCAAATCAGCTCCCCAATACTTATAAATAAAAAATAAAAAATAAATTATTTTCAAAATTTACTTATCATCTATTTTTAAAATAAATAAATATAACAAAATCATGTATCTATAAATATGATATTTTCATACGTTTAGATCTTTAAAGTGAGCTAGTACAACTCTGTGGATCCCAATATACTTTCATCAACATATTGGACTATTGACTAGTGAGAATCTTCTTCCTTAGGCTAGGTGATGTTTGATAAATTAAATTGGAAATTGAAGAAATTGAAAATTAAGTACTGAAACTTGAACGTTGGAATTTTTAAGTTGAAAAATTATTTGATAAAAAATTAAGTATTGATTTAAAAATAAATTGTTTGATATGTATAAAATTAAATTTGAAATTTATTATTATCAAATTGTATATTATAAGATAGTGGTGGTGGTGATGGTGTGGCATAATAGTGGTGGTGATAGCGGTAGTGTTGAATGATGGTGGTGGTGGGGATATTAAATGATGGCAATGTTTTATGGCAATAATTTCAGTGGTGATGAAGGTGATGGTGAGTAGTAGTAGTAGCGGCGCGACGACGACATGATGATGGTGGTAGTGGTGACGTTGGAGTCATGGTGGTGGTGGCATGATGGTAGTAGTAGTGGTAACAGTGGTGATGGTAGTAGTGCGGTGACATGGTGTTGGTGGTTGTGGTAGTGGTGATAGTGAGTTTATAATAGTTATATCGATACTTGTATTTAAATTTTATAAATTCAGTCAGAATTAAACAATTTGATATGATTAATTTTTTTAAAAATTTTAGCTTATATTTTAAGAGACACTTGAATTTTAAGTGATATCAATTGTGGTTATCAACGAACTTAATTAATTATTATTTAATCAATTCAGTTTTAAGTTTGAATCATATTATCAAACACCCCAAAGTTTAAAATAAAAAAATTTAAATAAATTATAGTTTTTGTTTAGCATGCAAGTGGTAAAAGTTATCAAATTTTTTTAATTAATTTTCTTATAAATCCCATATTAACATGAATAACTAAAATTTTAATTTCTTACAAATATATAGGAAAACATAATATATATATATATATATATATATTCATTAAAAAGGTTACCTATAATTAAAATTTTAAATCTCTCTTTAATTTTGCAAGAAAATATGTAAACACCAACCCTAGACCAAACGATTTCAAATGCATTAATCATATCTCAGAAATTTCATTTCCAAATGTGTATGATGGAACTATCAAAACAGAAATAGTGAAAAAAAATAAAATATAGAATATTATATTGTGTGTTTGTATGTGATATACTGACTTTAAGGGTAAAATAGTTCACATAATACCTCTAATATGGAAAAAATGATCAATTAGAATATAAATTCAAATGATAGAATCAATTAAATGGGGTACAAGTCCATCAAAAGAGATTTTCCACTATATCTCTCATATTTTCTTTTTTTTTCACCTCGTTTTCTACCACTTTTACTTTATTTTGTTTTTTTCTTCCAATCAAACGAAACTTAAAGCAAATGTAGGATATATTATATTAATGTTTATAGATTAAAAATAATTTTAGAATAAGTGGGTGAAAAGACCTTGCTCAAGTGGATCATTGACTCAAAAAAAGAAGATTTTAGATTTAAGTGGATGAAAGACTTTTGTAGATCATTGACCTCTTGTTAAGTGGATCATTGAATCCAAAAAAAATAGAAGGAATTTTAGATTTAGTGAATGAAAGACCAGGATATATTAGATTAATGTTTATAGATTAAAAACTATTTGATTAAGTGGGTGAAAGACCTTGCTCAAGCGATCATTGACTCATAAAAAAAGAAGGAATTTAGATTTAAGTGGATGAAAGAAGATTGTAGATACTCTTAGTTAAGTGGATCATTGAACCCAAAAAAATAGAAGGAAATTTTTAGATTATAAAAATAATTTTAGATCAGTGTATGAAAGACCTTGATCCAGTGGGAGTTTGGGGTGGGGGTGCTGTGATAGTAAAAACCCCACCATTTTTTTTTATTCATTAAATGGATACTCAGATAGGCTACTCCAACATATCCCCAGAGAGTATTGTCCCTTAGCACCTACACATATCTGCAAGAACCCCACCGCACTACGTCGGGGCCGAAGCTTAGGCCCCCGCGTGCTCCAGGCGCTAAGGAGTATGTTAACCCAACAAGGGGCTATGGAGACTCGAACCCAAGCCTTGAGTGAGAGATTCCAAGGTCTTATCCACTGAAGAGCGCTGCAGCCAATACAGTAACTTTAGTCCAAATTACATCGTTACATATTAAAAATAAATAAATAAATAAAATAAATCTGTTGTCACGACCCCAAACCGCCCCTAGTAGTTATGGTGCCGTGATGGCCAGTAATCCGAGATTACCGAAGGCCAACTTTCAAAATTCACACACAATCAGAGTATTACATATGGGGCTAACAAGTGCGAAGCAATAATTTACAATACAAGTGATCCATAAGAGCAGTGCATAAGTCAAATGAAATAGTAAACATCTTCACATGGGTTACAATCTTAGTTACAAAGAAGCAAAGTACAATTACATACTTGATCAAAAGGCTTTTCAAGCCGACGTGTGCATAATACAAGTATTACAAGTCGAGAAGCATAATTTTCAAGATGCCGACGTAAATACAAGTCAAGCCGACATAACCAAAAATCCAAAACAAGCTCAGCGAATCACATCTAGGCGTCATCGCCTTCTTGCTCATCACCTACATATATATAGGGAGGGTGAGCTTGGATACTCAGTGAATGATATAGATAATAAAGGGGTTTGCATGAATAATAGCGAAGTCTTTTCAAAAACAATACATGTCAAAACTTTACAATAACAAGGGATGGACCTCCCATCTAACAAATCTTCAAAGCCAAGGGAGCTTACTAGCATCAACATATTACAAATGATGACATTCGAACAAACAAACCCACGCGGTAAACTGTCAGGGTAAAAAAAACAAGCAAGGGAGATATCTCAAACAAGGGTGCTACAAAAAGTTTAGAGTTCTCTAGCACAAAGGACCTATGTTACAAGGGCCCGTAGCCCCCTAACACGAGAGTACTGCGAAAGTTTTTAGAGTCCTCAGTACAAGGGACTTTCAAAACAAGATGTGCAGTTGCATTATAGTCCCCTGGCACTGAGGATCTTTTCGAGAAGATCATCAAAACAAGATAATGCTTGATATACAAAATATGGACAATCATTCATGCTTAACAAATACTTTTCAAAACAAAAGCAAAGCAAAGCTCATCAAAACATTGATAACATAGCTTTATTAAAAATACCACTCACATAGTTCTTCAAACGTCGGGGTCAAGGAATCCCAATCCTACAAACACATGGCAAAGTCTATTGAATGCACTTCTCAAAGCAAGTCTTGCATGCATGAAATGACTCGGCATTCTTCAAAAATTAAGTCAAATCAAATCAAAACACAATTTCTTATCGCTGGAAACAAAGCTGGGCAACTACCAGGTCTAGGCCGAGGTCCCACACCTCCTTCGCCGAGGTGTGGCCTCGATGGCCACAGTCAAGGGAATGAAGTCGGGAAAATCTGGGTTTCCCTCTCTTGAAGAACATGAAGAACATAACATGAACAATGAGGAAGATGAATGCGAAGATTAAAACTTGCTATCACAAAATTTGAGATTTCATGCTAAGAATCCGAAATCATGGACCTGGGTACCCATATTCGAAAGATCTTGAGAGAACAAACACAAAAACACGGTTCTAGATGCAAACTTTTGGATCAAACGAGGCTTTTTTCAAGACACATAAAAACCATTTTCTTTTTCTAAAACCAACTTTAATCAATGCATGATGAGCAGAACAGGTTTGATCGTGCAATCAGCTAGATGATCAATAAGAACAACAAGAGTAGGTTAAGATTCTAACCTCAAAACTCGAATCTAACGGTTCAAGCTCCAACGATCAAGCTTGGAAGTTCACTCTCTCTTACTCAAACTTCTCCTTCTCCTTCCTAGAGCCTCTCTCTCTAAAGACAAGATTTGATACAAAAATGATATGTTTTCTTTCGACAATCACTGACTTAACCTTGCTGGGACACGTGGCATCGGCTGATTGGCTCTACTCAAAAAGGCGACTGACTAACAAGACATGACCATGACAAAGTGTATTCAACAAGCTAGACGGCAAGAGCACTCCGGCAAGTGATGATCTCAGCTAAGGGCAAAGCTTCGGCAAGTAGGTGACAACGACATCGGCTTGGAAGGACAACACTTGACTAAGCTGGCCACACCTTGGCCTAGATGTGCCACACCTCGATCTAGGTCATACCATTCCAGGAACAAAATCACTAAGTGCAAGGATCAAGGACCTAGAACCCTAGATAATAACATCTCGGCCTAGATGTGCACTCGCTAGCGGACCTCGTCCTAGATGGTGACATCTCGGCCAATATGCAGGGTGAAGATGGAGGTCAACCGAAGTGGTTCCAAGATAGTTCTAAGTGTGGAAAGGTTCAAAGGTGTCTAGGCTTAAGATGACCTCGCAACACACCAGGCAAGAAAAAAGCATGCAAGCAACATTCGAGCAAAAACAAGACAAGATTTCAAATGCACATAACAAAACAAGATCATACTAAATGTATGGGATGGAGGCCGTTCTACGTCAGGGACGGAGACATCAACAGTGGCCAGAAGGGCCGAAGATCAGAGTACATCGCTACAAAGCACCGGTGTAAAGAATTTTGCTCAGAATACGAGCAGTTTGGGAACAAAAGATACTGAACAGCAGGCTGCACTGAAGCAGTTTGAGCAGGAAAGGATCGAAGATTTCGAGAGGGTCAGAAAAGCCAAGGCCCCTGCGGGGACAGAGCATGCTGCGAGCACAGGAATGGAAGGTGCTGTTGGCACAGGAATAGTTGTAATGAAGCCGGACCGGTGTCTGTCGGCTACCGATGGTATGTGGTGGGAAGATGATGACCTATGTCTTGCCCACACGGATGAGGACTAGGGGAATAACCAGCCGAATAATACCTGGTATATTGGTGAAGTTGACTACATGACTAGGAGTGGGCAGTACTTCAAGCCCCCACACTTAGATTAATGAGAGGTACGAGGAGTAGACTTTGCCATGTGTTTGTAGGATTGGGACTTGCCTTGACCCCGACGTTTGAAGAACTATGTGAGTGGTATTTTTAATAAAGCTATGTTATCAATGTTTTGATGAGCTTTGCTTTGCTTTGTTTTGAAAAGTATTTGTTAAGCATGAATGATTGTCCCTATTTTGTATATCAAGCATTATCTTGTTTTGATGATCTTCTCGAAAAGTCCTCAGTGCCAGGGGACTACAATGCAACTGCACATCTTGTTTTGAAAGTCCCTTGTACTGGAGGACTCTAAACTTTCGCAGTACTCTCGTGTTAGGGGGCTACGGGCCCTTGTAACATAGGTCCTTTGTTCTAGAGAACTCTAAACTTTTGTAGCACCCTTGTTTGAGATATCTCCCTTGCTTTGTTTTGTTTTACCACTGACAGTTTACCGCGTGGGTTTGTTTGTTCGGAATGTCATCATTTGTAATATGTTGATGCTAGTAAGCATCCCTTGAAGCTTTGAAGATTTGTTAGATGGACGAGGTCCATCCCTTGTTATGTAAAGTTTTGACATGTATTGTTTTGAAAAGACTTCGGCTATTATTCATGCAAACCCCTTTATTATCTATATCATTCACTGAGTATCCAAGCTCACCCTCCCTATATATATGTAGGTGATGAGCAAGAAGGCGATGACGCCTAGATGTGATTCGTGAGCTTGTTTTGGATTTTTGGTTATGTCGGCTTGACTTGTATTTACGTCGGCAATCTTGAAAATTATGCTTCTCGACTTGTAATACTTGTATTATGCACAGGTCGGCTTGAAAAGCCTTTTGATCAAGATGTAAATTGTACTTTGCTTCTTGTGTAACTAAGATTGTAACCCATGTGAAGATGTTTACTATTTCATTTGACTTATGCACTGCTCTTATGGATCGCTTGTATTGTAAATTATTGCTTCCTCACTTGTTAGCCCCATATGTAATACTCTGATTGTGTGTGAATTTTGAAAGTTGGCCTTCGGTAATCTCGGATTACTGGCCATCACGGCACCATAACTACTAGGGGCGGTTTGGGGTCGTGACAACAGATTTATTTATTTATTTATTTATTTTTAATATGTAACGATGTAATTTGGACTAAAGTTACTGTATTGGCTGCAGCGCTACTTCAGTGGATAAGACCTTGGAATCTCTCACTCAAGGCTTGGGTCCGAGTCTCCATAGCCCCTTGTTGGTGTTAAACATACTCCTTAGCGCCTGGAGCACGCGGGGGGCCTAAGCTTCGGCCCCGACGTATGTGCGGTGGGGTTCCCTGCAGATATGCTGTAGGTGCTAAGGGACAATACTCTCTGGTGGATATGTTGGAGTAGCCTATCTGCATATCCATTTAATGAATAAAAAAAAAATGGTGGGGTTTTACTATCACAGCACCGCCCACCCCAAACTCCCACTGGATCAAGGTCTTTCATACACTGAATCTAAAATTATTTTATAATCTAAAATTTCCTTCTATTTTTTTGGGTTCAATGATCCACTTAACTAAGAGTATCTACAAAAGTCTTTCATCCACTTAAATCTAAAATTTCCTTCTTTTTTTATGAGTCAATGATCCGCTTGAGCAAGGTCTTTCACCCACTTAATCCAAATAGTTTTTAATCTATAAACATTAATCTAATATATCCTGGTCTTTCATTCACTAAATCTAAAATTTCCTTCTATTTTTTTGGATTCAATGATCCACTTAGCCAAGAGGTCAATGATCTACAAAAGTCTTTCATCCACTTAAATCTAAAATTTCCTTCTTTTTTATGAGTCAATGATCCACTTGAGCAAGGTCTTTCACCCACTTATTCTAAAATTATTTTTAATCTATAAACATTAATATAATATATCCTACATTTGCTTTAAGTGGTCGTTTGATTGGAAGAAAAAAACAAAATAAAGTAAAAGTGGTAGAAAACGAGGTGAAAAAAAAAATAGAAAATATGAGAGATATAGTGGAAAATCTCTTTTGATGGACTTGTACCCCATTTAATTGATTCTATACATTTGAATTTATATTCTAATTGATCATTTTTTCCATATTAGAGGTATTATGTGAACTATTTTACTCTTAAAGTCAGTATATCACATACAAACACACAATATAAATATTCTATATTTTATTTTTTTTCACTATTCTGTTTTGATAGTTCCATCATACACATTTGGAAATGAAATTTCTGAGATATGATTAATGCATTTGAAATCGTTTGGTCTAGGGTTGGTGTTTACATATTTTCTTGCAAAATTAAAGAGAGATTTAAAATTTTAATTATAGGTAACCCTTTTTAATGAATATATATATATATATATATATTATGTTTTCCTATATATTTTGTAAGAAATTAAAATTTTAGTTATCATGTTAATATGGGATTTATAAGAAAATTAATTAAAAAAATTTGATAACTTTTACCACTTGCATGCTAAACAAAACTATAAATTTTTTATTTTTTATTTTAAACTTTGGGGTGTTTGATAATATGATTCAATACTTAAAACTGAATTGATTAAATAATAATTAATTAAGTTCGTTTGATAACCACAATTGATATCACTTAAAAATTCAAGTGTCTCCTAAATTTACCACTTGCATGCTAAACAAAACTATAAATTTTTTATTTTAAACTTTGGGGTGTTTGATAATATGATTCAATACTTAAAACTGAATTGATTAAATAATAATTAATTAAGTTCGTTTGATAACCACAATTGATATCACTTAAAAATTCAAGTGTCTCCTAAAATATAAGCTAAAATTTAAAAAAAAAAATTAAATCATATCATATTGTTTAATTCTGACTGAATTTATAAAATTTAAATACAAGTATCGATATACACTATTATAAACTCACTATCACCACTACCACAACCACCAACACCATGTCACCGCCACTACTACCATCACCACTGTTACCACTACTACTACCATCATGCCACCACCACCATGACTCCAACGTCACCACTACCACCATCATCATGTCGTCGTCGCCGCCGCTACTACTACTACTACCACCATCACCTTCATCACCACTGAAATTATTGCCATAAACATTGCCATCATTTTAATATCCCCACCACCACCATCATCAACACTACCGCTATCACCATCACTATTATGCCACCACCATCACCACCACCACTATCTTATAATATACAATTTGATAATAATAAATTTCAAATTTAATTTTATACATATCAAACAATTTATTTTTAAATCAATACTTAAATTTTTATCAAATAATTTTTCAACTTAAAAAATCCAACGTTCAAGTTTCAGTACTTAATTTTCAATTTTCTTCAATTTCCAATTTTTAATTTTATCAAACATCACCTAGCCTAAGGAAGAAGATTCTCACTAGTCAATAGTCCAATATGTTGATTAGAAAGTATAATTGGGATCCACAGAGTGTACTAGCTCACTTTAAAGATCTAAACGTATGAAAATATCATATTTATAAATACATGATTTTGTTATATTTATTTATTTTAAAAATAGATGATAAGTAAATTTTGAAAATAATTTATTTTTTATTTTTTATTTATGAAGTATGGGAGCTGATTTGGAAATTTTCTATTTTAGTGATTTGAAAAGCAAAGTAATTTGAAAATTTATAGTGATTTTTTTAATTTTTTGACTACTTAAATTTAGGTCATGTTTAATAAGTGGGTGTTTTGGGAAAATGGTTAAAAGTTAATTTTTGGCTTCTTTTGGCTTTTTTTTTTTTTTTTTTTTTTGGTGAGAGAGGGAAGTGAGTTAAAAGTTAAGAAAATAAGCCCTTGTATTTACTGGTTCTTGAAATTTGTTAAAATATTATTTTTATCGGTGGTGCTATATGCACCAACTAGTGTACCAGTTAGTTTTATGACATTATTATTGACCCCACTCATTATACAAATTGCAAATACCCAAAACCTCTAAAATTGTTTCATATCATCTGTTAAAGGTAAATTACACTTTGCACCCCTACTCTTTGCACCAAATCTCACTTTGACTCCTACACATGAAATCATGACCGTTAACCTCTTACACTTCTGGTCAAATCCCACTTTGGTCCCTGTACATAAAATTGTACTTATGGTTAAATCTCACTTTAGTCTCTATACAAGTGTCAATGTCCCATTTTGATTACTTAATTATTTAATTCTTTAATAAAATCTAGTCATATGATATGAATGTGACTATGACATGAGGGTAAGAAAAGAAAATCATCTACATTTTCTACCGATGCACACTTTATCCCAAAATTTACATCAAAATATGATCATATTATGTTAAAACAAAACGCAGATTGTGAACAATTAAAAAGATTAACTAAGGTTTGCATAAATTGGAATCATGAAACTCTTTTTTACAGAAATACAGTCTTCTATCTATTCATCTTTCCTTCTCTTTGATTTCTTTGTCCCATTTTTTTTTATTGCAAAAGTTCTACTTTTTTGCTTTTTGTCCCATTTTTTACCATATATATATATATATATATATTGTATTACATAACTCTCATATGTTTATCCCGTAGGACAAAATGTACTAGTGGGAAATATGGATGATTTTCCTCTTTTACCCTCATTTTGTAGTCATATTTTTGTCACATGATTGGATTTTGTTAAAGATATTTAAAAATGAAGTAACAAAAGAGGGACATTGACATTTGTGTAGAGACCAAAGTAGAATTTGAATAAAAGTATATGGGGTTGATTATCACGATTTCATAAATAGGGGCCAAAGTAAGATTTGGTGAAAGCTGTAACGGTGCAAAATGTAATTTACCCAAAAAATCACAATTTAACTCATTCAACCACATATACCATAATTTTATAACTTGATTTCTAATCCTTTGAACTTGATTTCTAATCCTAACAAACATCTAAGTTACAACCATTTTTTGTGTTTCAACGTTGCAGTAAAAATAAAAATAGGGGAATTTACAAAGAAAACCCTAGGGTTTTGTGTGTTTTTCAAATTAAACCCCATAGTTTCAATTTTGACAAATTAAATCCTAGAGTTTCTTCCGTGTTTCAATGTGAACCTTCCGTCTATATCCGTTTGATTGAACTAATGGAATCCGAGCAAAATTCTCAGATTCAAGCACACATGTTCAAACACTTGTATCTCCCTCGTCGTAACGCCGTTTCACCTCATTTTTGCGTCATTAGATTCATCCCATTGCCTAGTTTTCATTCCATCCCTCATACGCCCTGTTCCACCTCTTTTTGTGTGCCGTTGGAACTCCGAAAGTTGAAAAAAATAAGATTTTTCTCTCTTTGGGCAAAATTTTCATATTCAAACACATATGTTCAAGCATTTGTATTTCCTTCGTCGTAACTCCGTTTTGCCTCATTTTTGCTTTGTTGGATTCATCTCATGGCCTAATTTTCGTTCCACCCGTCATAAGCCTTGTTCCACATGTTTTTGCATACTTTCAGAGCTCCGAAAGTTGGCCAAAAATAAGATTTTTCTTTCTTTGGGAAAAATTTTCATATTCAAACCCACATATTCAAACACTTGTATCTCCCTTATTGTAACTCCGTTTCGTCTTATTTTTGCGTTGTTGGATTCACCTCATGGCCTAATTTTCATTTCACCCCTCATGTGCCTTATTCTACCTCTTTTTGTATGCCGTCAAAGCTCCAAAAGTTGGCAAAAAATATTTTTTTTTCCTCCTCTATTTTCTATCTCCATGCTTCTTCCTTCCTACTTTCTTTCCACAATTATTCTCTTTTTTCCTTTTCCTTCAGGGGCTTTCCACCGAGCTCATGGTGGCCACCGAACCTCCGACGGTGGCGGTGTCGTCGAGTATGAATGCATATGACTTACAAGAATGAAAAGAAGCATAAGAGTGGGGGAAGGCCCATGAAGGAAGAGGAAATGAGAGAATAATTGTGGAAAGGAAGGAGGAAGGAAGAAGTATGGAGATATAATATAGACGAGCAAAGAAAGAAAAAGAAAAAAAAAACAAACAAAAAAGAGAGAAAAATCTTATTTTTGTCCAATTTTCGAAGCTCCGACAACGTGCAAAAAGAGGTGGAACAAGGCGTATCAAGGGTGGAATGAAAACTAGGCTATGAAATGAATCCAATGACACAAAACATGAGGCAAAACGCAGTTACGACGAAAGAGATACAAGTGCTTGAACATATGTGTTTGAATCTGAAAATTTTTTCCAAAGAGAGAAAAATCTTATTTTTGACCAACTTTCGGAGTTCCAACGGCACACAAAAAAAGGTGGAACAAGGCGTATGAGGGATGAAATGAAAACTAGGCAATGGGTTAAATCCAACGAAGCAAAAATGAGGCGAAACGGAGTTACGACGAGGGAGATACAAGTATTTAAACATATGTGCTTGAATCTGAGAATTTTGCTCAAATTCCGTTAGTTCAATCAAATGGATGTAGACGGAGGGTTCACATTGAAACACAGAAGAAACTCCATGGTTTAATTTGTCAAAATATAAACTATAGGGTTTAATTTAAAAAACACGTGAAACCTTGGATTTTATTTATTTATTTTTTTTTGTAATTTCCCCTAAAAATATAAGATTTCAGTTGTTCAAATTGAAATTAAATTCAACTGCGACAAACTTGTGCTTGCCCAACTGGACTTCCCAAAGTCAGGTTGTCGATAGAAACAAGGCCAAACAATCTCGAAGATGTGAGATAAGAATTGCCGAAAAGAGTGGAGTTTTGGAGGCTCTCTGTGAGAGAAGAATAAGGTTGTAATCGAAATGAATGCTACGACAGGATGAGAGATAAATCTTACTTTTTGATTTTTAGTTTTACCATTGCGGCTCCATTTACTTTAATCCAACTTGGGAACACGTTATTTTAGTTGATTTTTCTATTTTTTGACTATTTTAATCTGAATAAAAAAATTGTGTTTGTGATGATAGTTGATATTTTTTTTGGTAGTTGATTTGATGATTGTGAGTGAAAAAGTAAAATTATTATGGTTTGGATGTGATGTTTTGTCTTATTGACTATTTAAGTCTATTATATCTTTATTGACTATTTTAACCTAAACAAACTTCCCAAACAAGGCCTTCGTATTTTTTTTTTGTCTCATTATTGTTTGTGGTAAAAGAAAGAGTTGGGATTTATTAAGGATGAAAATCTCAATTTTTTGATTCATTAGCGGATTAACTTGGACTTCTTTTGCTGATCTAAACTTTTTATTTTATAAACTAATTAAAAAATTATTCATGTAAAAAATTAAGTAGATCAATATTGATTGTCACACTATTAGATCATTTTTATTTATATAGTCTATATGTTTTTTAAGAATAAATTATCCATTTATTATAATATATGGAATTTGATCATGTGATTATTTATGTTTGATTAATTCATTTTTTGCATACATACTTATCATATTAGATAAACAATTTAGATCATTGACGTTGGTACAAATTAGTTTGACAATAGGCCAATTGCACCTATGAAGTTGAGATATTAAAATTTGGTAAACCCATACTCCAAAAAAAAAAAAAAAAATGGTGTTTTTGATCGCTTCATATAAGGAATTAGTTTGAAAATAAGAAGGGTAATTTTGATATTTTAATTCAAAATATGATGTCACATTTCATCTTATTTACTAATGGTAGGCTAGCTACGACAAGTATTGCTTTAAAAATCAGATGTTATGTAACGATGGGTTCGTAATGACTTTTGACACATTCGAGTCATATACAACCTAATCTTGTGGTGAGATCAAATTTGGTGAGTGTATTGGCTTGTTTCTATTATGTATGAAAAAGTAACCTTTATGGTGAATTGCTACATCCGTCTACATCTTGTAATGATTTTTAAAATTTCACGATCATGACATCGATTTTGATACATATCGACTAATACTCCCAAAATTGATATTTCACAATTGATTACGTATTCTGATTTCACGATTTAGAACCATGATTACAAAAGAAAACTATTGAATGGTCCAAAAATATCATATGACGTAACTTACATGCTACTCTCAGCAAATAAGAAATTGGAATCCATAGTAAGTGAGTAATTCATTGTCTCTCAACTATTTAACAAAAATAGTAGTTATGTCGTGTAAAATTTTCAGTTAGGTAATTAGTTTGAAGACCATATAAGCAATGACACATGGTGAGTGGTGTTCCGAGACTATTGAATAAATATCCAACTTTAGTGTATAAAAACATATACAGAGATTGGTATAATTGTAATATTCCAACAACTTGGGGCTATTTATGGTGTGTACGTTTATTGGGGGAGGTCATTGTAATTTTCCATTTTATTTTTTTCCTCTTCCAATCCAACCTCCAAAAGTCTCCTTTGCAATTTTCCAGAAACTTCCTCAATGGAAATTCCAAGCATGGTCATTGCTATAGTCACTGAATTTTCGATAGTACTGTACTTCAAAACTCAGAACAACTTCATTTTTCAATATGAATTGAATGAAACTTCATAATATATGAACTAAGAACCTCAAAAATTCCATATTGAGAAGGATTTTCTTTGATGTCTTGCAGTTTTTTGGGAATTGCAGTTAGAAGATTGTGGAGTTCTTGCAGAGTTTAGTGGGAATTATTCACAGAAACCATGCTTAGAGAGTATTGCTACTTTTATCAAAGAGATTGTGGATGAATAGTTAAAAGGACAGTTTCAATTTTGATGTACAGCCAATGGCTAAGAAAAGTCTCATTTTCTGGGTTGAAGGAATTGTCAAGACAACTTTCTTGAACCTATTAACAAGTGGCAGGATGTTGGACCCAATCACTTCAGTATCTTGTTGGACAATCTTTACTGTATTTGAAAAAATAAATTATGTTTGTGTACTAAACAACAAACAGAATACAAAAGAAATAAAGGAAATGAGAGAGAATGTTTGATTACAAAAATCAAACTAGAAATAAAATTAAATAAATAAAAACAGATTTTATTTTGTTACAAAAACAAAATCAAAATTTGATTTAAATAAATAAAACAGAAAATTAACAACTTACTTGATTAATTTCTTGAACAATATTCTAATCAAGTCCAGTGTTTAACACTGTGTCCTCTCCACGGTGCTAACAAAATGTAGACATCTATCTCCCAAGAAAATTTGCTTCGGGGGCGCTGCCCCTCAACCCCGCTGTGGCGCTGCCCCTTAACCCCGTCATAATCAGCGAAGTGGCAATCTTGAAAGTATTAACATCACAAGCTTCTCTGCAAGACACAATTCGGGTTGGATTCACATCTAAGACTCATATCCTTACTGAAATACAAGAGCGAATAAAATTACAACTGAAAGGAGTTTTGTTCAAACGAGATTGCCAAGAATAAAAACCTAACAGAAACTATCTTTTATCCCCCTATACTATAGACAAATGTGGATGGACTATTTCTATTGGACTATATGAATTGAAATTAAAAATAATAATAATAAATTTGAGACAACTGATTGTGGTAGATTTATAGTGCTTGGAATCTAACTTTTGTTGTGTTCTTTATAAAAATATATTGTTAACTTATTGTCTTGTATTAAGGATGAGGAACGATGAAGTGAATTCAATTGATCTTCCTGAACTTTGTAATTGCGCCTCGAGCATGGTCATTGCTATAGTAACTGAATTGTGAATAGTACTGTACTTCAAAACTCAGAACAACTTCATTTTTCAATATAAATTGAATGAAACTTTATAATATACGAACTATGAACCTCAAACATTCCATATTGAGAAGGATTTTATTTGATGTCTTGCAATTGTTTGGGAATTGCAATCAGAAGATGATGGAGTTCTTGCAGAGTTCAGTGGGAATTATTCACAGAAACCATGCTGAGAGAATATTGCTACTTTTATCAAAGAGATTGTGGATGAAGAGTTAAAAGGACAATTCCAATTCTGATGTGCAGTCAATGGCTAAGAAAAGTCTCATTTTATGTGTTGAAGGAAACATTAGCGTTGTCAAGACAACTTTCCTGAACCTATTAACAAGCGACAGGATGTTGGATCTGATCACTTCAGTATCTTAGATGCTTTTTATGTTGAGCCACAAAGGTATGCATATATACCTTCCAAAGCTATGTCTGTTTGTTACTAGAGTCAGACGGAGTCATCTGGTGGAATTATGCCCCTCAAGTCAATAATCTTTTATTTCTTTATGTAACGCGTCTCTTCTAACATATGTATTTTTTAATTTTGATTCTTTGTAGTATATGACAAGGCATATTTGGCTAAATTGAGATCTCCAAAAACACCCATATCAAGATTATTTTTTTTTTTTTACATATTTTCCTTTGTTTCCAATGCAATGTAGAGCTTATATAACATGATAGCTCAACTGTCAAATATATATATGTATATATATATGTCCTAGTGGGACACATAATGCTAGTGCTAGTGCTAGTAATGCATGAGTCTATATTGCACGGAGTTACCATGACTAAAAGGCAAGTTATAATATTGTCAAACAAAGCTACAAAACAAATAATTTTTGATACAAGGACATGCAATTTCAAGGAAAAATCAAGATACAATGAAATGATAGTTTTAATTTAACAGGAACGAATATTGGTAATCCTAAGCACACAATCTTAGCTGGAAACATAACATCCCACATGAACAAATGTTTGATATAATACAATCTAACTGAAGGAGGAAAGTGACAATTACTTATCAAGCAATAGATTAAAGATTGTTGAGGCAACAATAACATAAAGCTACCACTTGTATTCTACTGGTTGTTGAAGTAGCATATTGTTGAGGTAACCATTGACGGAGGACCTTGGAAGTAACCTTGATCAACAAAAAAGTAAAAATGCTTTAGTTCACTTATCCCAATATTAGCTCCCCCCCCCCCAAAAAAAAAAAAAAACCTTTAATCTACTAACTCATATTTGCTACATGAATTGATTAGAATAAAAAAAGAAAATGAAATTGAGATGCTTCAATAGAGAGAACGATGTATTTTGGTAGAGTAATGTTATATATACACGAATTTCTCATCCGATTTTCTTACCACTTGTCACAAATTTGGTGAGGGCCATATTAATAAATATAGGCAGAATTCATGCCTCTGTGTATAGTGCTAAGAAATTCGAATAAAAAAATTTGTTTTGGGTATAGCATTTTCTATTTTAGTATGCATATGCATAGGTCAAGAGGGTATGCTACACACCTTTGGGTTTCATATTGCAAAACCTCTTCCAACTTCTTAGTCTTGGTTCAACCCTTCATTCATGTAAGTATTTTTTATCTTATGCAATTCACTAATAACACTCCCCATTTCCATTCGATCTCTTGGCAATTCCATTGAACATGCAACCCCAATTTGTAGAATCGAAACCATGCAGTCTTTAATCCACCTTCTTGTGTTATGCTCCAATAGGATGCAAGGATTCACAATCTCCATGACTCGATCAGGCAATGCATTCTTAACGAAGTTATGAAGATTTAGATGATCCTTAAACATATTGTCAATTGGTTTCTTACCTGTAAACATCTCCAGTAAAAGAATCCCAAAGCTATATACATTCCCTAGTGTGGAAGCCATGTCCCCCATGCCATACTCTGCAAATTGTTTCCAATGTTAGTCTGAAAAATGAGTCTAGTTAGTTTGCATAGTTGTAATCTCAATAGATGTATTTAATAATTTTTTTAATGAAACTCAACAAACTTTTTAATGCAATGATGTCCTTAATTTTTTCCCCCTCTCAGTTATAATATTTTTGTTTGTGTTTACAACTGACTAAGTGAGACAATGGTTGAGAATGACATAGTTTGATTTTATTTTTCTATTGAAGGAAACAAAAATTAGTCTTGCATGAGATATTCCATCAGAATCAACTATACAAGTTTCCAAGCAATGAGTAAGTTTTTAAAAAATGCTTTGGTAGCAAACTAGTATATTAATTCTTTCCACTAGTAGATACCACGGACTATTTTGATCAGACTAAAATTTCATACTAAAATTACATAAAGAATATTTATAAGAAAAAAAATAGAAAAATAATATAGGCGGCATAGTGGATTAACACAAGTTTTCCATAGCCAAGTTTAAGAATGTTTACATCAAATGATGTACACTTCAATGGTAATATTTATATTAAGATTAAGAACAACCACATTAAACAAAAGTAAACTTAGTACTTGGTTTGCTAACAATGAGGAGGTGGAAACACACATTGCGAGCATTCATAAATGGCATGGAATCTGCATAAAAATAATGATTAAAACTATGTAGATGCCCACTATTTTGTAGAAGCCATGGTTTGTATGTTTATGCCAAAATGTGTTCATGTGTGTGTATATATATATTATATTTTTCCTATTGTAAGTTCAGTTTTTCTACTCCAAGGAAATTGAAAAGATTTTCTATCTGGAGCAACATAGCCTATGGTTCCCCTTATTGCAACTAAATTGCTTTGACCTTGTGCCATATCGCTTGAAACGGTAGAAATAATTTTTGCCAACCCAAAATCTCCAATATGGTTCGTCATCTCATCATCCAAAAGAACATTACTTGGCTTTAGATCACCATGAATAATTGTCGACTCACAACCACAATGAAGATACTCAAGTGCGGAGGCAATATCCATGGAAATGTCCAGCTTCTGGATTAGTGTAAGATTTCTAGGTTCCTCTAGCTGCTCATGGTCTCCAACTTCATCTTGATGCAACCAATTGCCCAAGTTTCCATTGGCCATAAATTCATATACCAAAGCTTTGAATTCATTACCATGGAAATCCACACTGGAACAAACGCTCAAAATTTTCAATAGATTTCGGTGCCTTATCGCTCTTAGTGCCTTGCATTCTGACATGAAGCTCTTAAAAGCTCCTCTGGTCTGAAGATTGAGCACTTTCACTGCCGCAACCATCTGAACTTGATCAAGAATCCCTTTGTAAACTGAAGCATAGCTCCCAACACCAATTAGATTAGCCTTTGAGAATCCATTAGTGGCTTTGAGAAGCTCTGCATAAGAAACCCTAAAAAAATTGATGTTTGATTGATGGCGTGCTAGAGGTCTTCTTTTTTGAAAGATGACATCGTTGAAGAAATATAAAGAAGCTAACAAACAAAGATAAAAATATCACAAGACCAACCACTAGTAGGATCACTTTCATCCTGTGAGATAGCTTCTTGTTGCTTGATTTGGACGATGGACAAGGAGGAAGGTTTAATTTTGCAATACCTCCACATAGATCATAATTTCCAACAATTGAAATTGCACCTGAATTTCGAAACACTCCTTGTATGGGAACTTGTCCATGTAGCATATTGAAAGACAAATTCAACATTTCTAGTTGAAGCTCACCTAGATAACTTGGGATTTGTTCTCCATATAGCCTATTAAAAGATAAATTCAACATATCTAGTTGAAGCTCGCCTAGATAACTTGGGATCTTCCCTGACAAATTGTTTTGTGAAAGATCCAACACTCTTAAGCCCCTCAACATTCTCAAACTTTGAGGTATCTCTCCATGTAATGAATTGGCCTCCAAGTAAAGCCATTGCAGACTCAAACAGTTGCTTAGGCCTCGTCTGGGAACCAGCCCGTTTAGCCAAAAAGCCAAAAAGTTACTAAAATATCAGAAAGCCAACAACCCATACCAAAAAGTCAAAGATTCTCTTTTCTCTCTACTTTTTGCACATCTTTTCGTAAAAAGCCAAAAAGTCATCCCAAACATACTAGCTTTTTTTATCTCATATTTTAGACAAATAGCCAAAAAGTTACTAAATTAGCCTGTTCCCAAACGAGGCCTTAGAGTGTTTTGGAATGGATCCAGATAATTTATTATAGGATACATCCATGTATCCAAGATTTTTCAAAGACCCAATTTTCGATGGAAGAGAACCGGTTAGTGCATTGCGATCTAACAAGAGGGATTTTAAAATGAAGGAGAGAATCATAATTTCAGGGGGGTATTGAACCATTGAGATTATTTTGAGAAAGGTTTAATTCCAACAGGCTATGACAATTACCCAAACTTGGAGGTATACTTCTGGGGACGTTGTTTTCTCCCAAGTTGAGAGTAATCAATGAAGTCAAATTACCAAGCGAAGATGAAAGTTCTGTGAATTTGTTCTGGTCTAATAACAGAGTTTGCAGATTTTAAAGTCTGCCAATGGAGGATGGAATAGGGCCAGCAAGATTATTTGCTGCCATAGATAAGACAGAGAGGTTGAGGAGGTTTCCAATGCCTGAAGGAATGCTTCCATGTATTTGATTAATCTCCAAACTTATAACACCAAGATATGTGGAGAGATTTGCTATGGAGTCAGGCAATGAACCTCTAAAAGAATTGTTACCTGCATCAATAGATTCTAAACTGGTGCAATTTGTTAGAGATGAAATAAAAGTGAGGTCATCTTGCAACCGATTTTGGAAAACACCTATCCATCGAAGACCCCGAAGTTTTCCAAGATCTGTCGGCATTGTCCCGCTGAAATCATTTGCAGGGAAGAATATATCTTCAAGTTCTGAAGCGTTTGACAGTGAAGTAGGAAGTGTTCCAGTAAACAAATTTTGCGAAAAATAAAGAAACTTGAGATAAGGAAGTGTGGAGCCTATATCAAGAGGAATATTTCCTTCAAGTAGGTTAACACTTACTGATAACAAAATGATGGTGGAGATATTGTAAAGGCCAGCTGGAACCTTGCCAGATAGGTTATTCCCCCTTAACCAGACACGTATCAGGCCTTGAAGCCTAGTAAGCTCCGCCGGAATCTTCCCATGCAAATTACATTCTGATAAAGAGAGAATGGAAAGAGATGAGAGGTTTCCAATGAAAGGAGGGATGGTTCCTGAAAGCTTGTTTTTACTCAAGGCTAAAGTTCCAAGCCATGACAAAGAGCCCAACTCGGCTGGGATGATTCCGGCTAGGTTGTTGTCGACCAAGTTCAGCCATTCAAGTTTTGAGCAGCGAGAAAGGTTGTTGGGTATTCCACCGCCAAACGAATTGTTGCTGAATTCTAATTTTTGTAGCCGAAACAAGCGACCCATCTCTTGTGGGATTGGGCCGTGGAAGCTATTGTTTTGAAGAACGATACTTTTGAGGAAGGAAAGGTTTCCTATATGAGGTGAGAGCGATCCAACCAGGCCTTGGGACATTAGAGTTAGCCCAATAACTCTATCA